>JBAMIH010000040.1:15000-265985 GCA_038501795.1 Pseudopleuronectes americanus | reverse complement strand
TGTTGTGTTGTGTTTGTTGTTGTGTTTTGTGTTGTTGTGTTTTGTGTTTGTTTTGTTTTGTGTTTGTGTTTTTGTGTTGTGTTTTGTTTGTTGTTGTTGTTTGTTTTTGTTGTGTTGTGTTGTTTGTTTGTGTTTGTTGTGTTGTTTGTGTTTTGTTTGTTTGTTTTGTTGTTGTGTTTTGTTGTTTGTTGTTTGTTTTGTTGTGTTGTTGTTTGTTTTTGTTGTTTGTTTTGTGTTTGTTGTTGTGTTTTTTGTTTGTGTTTGTTGTTGTTTGTTTGTGTGTTTTTGTTGTTTGTTTGTTGTTGTTTGTGTTGTGTTGTTTGTTGTGTTTGTTGTGTGTTTTTGTGTTGTTGTTTTGTTGTTTGTGTTGTTTTGTTGTGTTTTGTTGTGTTTGTTGTGTTTTGTGTTTGTTTGTTGTTGTTTGTGTTTGTGTGTTTGTTGTGTTGTTTGTTGTTGTGTTTTGTTTTGTGTTTGTTTGTTGTTGTTTGTGTTTTGTTGTTGTGTGTTTGTTTGTGTTGTTTGTTTTGTTTTGTTTGTTGTGTTGTTGTTTTGATTGTTGTTTTTGTTGTTTGTGTTGTTTGTTGTTGTTTTTTGTTGTTTGTTGTTTGTTTTGTTGTTTGTTTGTTTGTTTTGTTTTTTGTGTTGTGTTTGTTTTGTTGTGTTGTTTTTGTGTTGTTTTTGTTGTGTTTGTTTTGTGTTGTTGTGTTTTGTTTGTTGTTTTGTTGTTGTTTGTTGTTTTGTGTTGTTTTGTGTTTTTTGTGTTGTTTGTTTGTTTGTTTTTGTGTGTTTGTTTGTTTGTTGTTTGTTTTTGTTTGTGTGTTTGTTTTGTGTTGTTTTGTGTGTTTGTTGTTGTGTTTTGTTTGTTGTGTTTGTTTGTGTTGTGTTGTTTGTTTTGTTGTTGTTTGTTTTGTTGTTGTGTTTGTGTTTTGTTGTTTGTGTGTTTTGTTTGTTGTGTTTTTGTTGTTTGTTGTTTTGTGTTGTTGTTTTTGTTGTTGTTTTGTTGTTGTGTTTGTTTGTTTTTGTTGTGTTTTGTTGTTTTGTTTGTTGTTTTGTTGTTGTTTGTTTGTTTTTGTTGTTTTGTTGTTTGTGTGTTTGTTTGTTGTTTTGTTGTTTTGTGTTTGTTTTGTGTGTTTTGTTGTGTTTGTTTGTTTTGTTGTTTGTTGTGTTGTTTTTGTTTGTTTGTTTTGTTGTGTTGTTGTGTTTTTGTTGATTTGTTGTTTTTTGTTTTGTTTTTGTTTGTTTTGTGTTGTTTTGTTGTTGTGTTTTTGTTGTTGTTTGTTTTGTTGTTTTGTTGTGTTTTGTTGTGTGTTTTTGTGTTTTTGTTTGTTGTTTGTTTTTTTGTTTTGTGTTGTTGTTTTGTGTTTTTTGTGTTTGTTGTTGTTTGTGTTTTGTGTTGTTTTGTTTGTTTTGTTGTTGTTTTTGTTTGTTTTGTTGTGTTTTTTGTTGTTGTGTGTTGTTTGTTTGATTTTGTTGTTTTGTTGTTGTTTGTTGTTTTTGTGTTGTTTTTGTTGTGTTGTTTGTTTTGTTTTGTTTTTGTTGTTTTGTTTTGTGTTGTTGTTTGTGTTTTTTGTTGTGTTTTTGTGTTTGTTGTTTGTTTGTTTGTTGTTTGTGTTTTTGTTGTGTTTTGTTGTGTTTGTGTTTGTTTGTTTTTGTTGTTTGTGTTTTGTTTGTGTTGTTGTTTTGTTGTTTGTTTGTGTGTTGTTGTTTGTTGTTTTGTTGTGTTTTGTGTTGTGTTTTTGTTTGTTGTTTTGTTGTGTTTGTGTTTGTTGTGTGTGTGATTGTTTGTTTTGTTGTGTTTGTTTTTGTTGTTTGTTGTTTTGTGTTTGTTGTTTTGTTTGTTGTGTTTTTGTTGTTTTGTTGTTGTTTGTGTTTGTTTGTTGTGTTTTGTGTTGTTTTTGTTGTTTGTTGTTGTTTTGTGTTGTTTTTGTTTTGTTGTTTTGTGTTTTTGTTGTGTTGTGTTGTTTTTGTGTTTGTTTTTGTTTTGTTTGTGTGTTTTGTTTTTGTTGTTTTGTGTTGTGTTGTTTTGTGTTTGTTTTGTTTGTTTGTTTTGTTTGTTGTTGTTTTGTTGTTGTTTGTTTTTGTTGTTTTTTGTGTTGTTTTGTTTTGTTGTTTTGTTTGTTTGTGTTTGTTGTTTTGTTTGTTTGTTGTGTTTTTTGTGTTTGTTGTTTTGTTTGTTTTTGTGTTTGTTGTTGTTTTGTGTTGTTTGTTTTTGTGTTTGTTGTTTTGTGTTGTGTTGTTGTTTTGTTTTGTTGTTTGTTTTTTGTTGTTTTTGTTTGTTGTTGTGTTTTTTGTTGTTTTTGTTTTGTTTGTTGTTGTTTTTTGTTGTTGTTTTGTGTTTGTTGTTGTTTGTGTTTTTGTGTTGTTTTGTTTTTTTGTTTGTGTTTTGTTTGTGTTGTTTTGTGTTTTTTGTTGTTGTTTTGTTTTGTTGTGTTTTGTGTTTGTTTTGTTGTTGTTGTTTGTTGTGTTTTTGTTTTGTTGTTTTTGTTGTTTGTTGTGTTTTGTTTTGTGTTGTTTGTTGTTTTGTTGTTTTGTTGTGTTTTTGTTGTTTTTGTGTTGTTTGTTGTTTTTGTTGTTTTTTGTTTGTTTTGTGTTTGTTGTGTTTTGTTGATGTTTTTGTTTTGTGTTTGTTTTTTGTTGTTTTGTTTGTGTTTTGTTTGTGTTTTTTGTTTGTTGTTTGTTTGTTGTTGTTGTTTGTTGTTTTTGTGTTGTGTTTTTGTTGTTGTTTTGTTGTTTTGTTTGTGTTTGTTTTTGTGTTTTTTGTTTGTGTTGTTGTGTTTTTGTTTGTGTTTGTGTTTGTTGTTGTTTTGTGTTTTTTTGTGTTTTGTTTGTTGTGTTGTTTTGTGTTTGTTGTGTTTTTGTTTTGTTGTGTGTTTGTTGTTGTGTTGTTTTGTGTTGTTTGTTTGTTGTGTTTGTGTTTTGTTGTTTTTGTGTTTTTGTTGTTTTGTTGTTTGTTTTTGTTGTTGTGTTTTGTTGTTGTTTTTTGTTGTTGTTTTTTTTGTGTTGTTTGTGTTTGTTGTGTTTTTGTTGTTGTTTGTTTGTTTTTGTTTGTGTTGTTTTGTTTGTTGTTTGTGTTTGTTTGTTGTGTTGTTTTGTTGTTTTGTTTGTGTTTTGTGTTTTTGTTTTGTTGTGTGTTGTTTGTTTTGTGTTGTTTGTTTTTGTGTTTGTTGTTGTTTGTGTTTTGTTGTTTGTGTTGTTTGTTGTTGTGTTTTTGTTGTTTGTTGTTGTTTTGTGTTTTGTTTTGTTTGTTTTTGTGTTTGTTGTTTTGTTGTTTGTGTTTGTTTTTGTGTTTGTTGTGTTTTGTGTTTGTTTGTGTTGTTTTGTTGTGTTTTTTGTGTTTGTGTGTTGTGTTTTGTTTTTGTGTTGTTTTGTTGTGTTTTGTTGTTGTTTTTGTTGTGTTGTTGTTTGTTTGTTGTGTTTTGTTGTTGTTGTTTGTTGTGTTTTGTTGTGTTTGTTTTGTTTGTGTTGTTGTTGTTTTTGTGTTGTTTTTGTTGTTTTGTGTTTGTTGTTTGTTGTGTTTGTTTGTGTTTGTGTTTTTGTGTTGTTGTTTGTTTTGTTTTTGTGTTGTTTTGTTTGTTTGTTGTTTTTTGTTGTTGTTGTGTTTTTTGTTTTTGGTTTTTTTTGTTGATTGTTGTGTTGTTGTTTTGTTTGTTGTTGTTGTTTTGTTTGATTTGTTTGTTGTTGTGTTTTTTGTTTGTTGTTTGTGTTTTTGTGTTTGTTGTTTTGTTGTTTTTGTTTGTTGTTTTTGTTGTGTTTGTGTTTGTTGTTTGTTTGTTGTGTTGTTGTTTTTGTTTGTTTGTTGTGTGTTTGTGTTGTTTTTGTTGTTTGTTTTGTGTTTGTTGTTTGTGTGTTGTTTTTGTTGTTTTGTTGTGTTGTGTGTTTGTTTTGTGTGTTTTTGTTGTTGTGTTTGTTGTTGTGTTTGTTGTTGTTGTTGTTTTTGTTGTTTGTGTGTTTGTTTTGTGTTTGTTGTGTTTGTTGTTTGTGTTGTTGTTTTTGTGTTGTTTTGTTTGTTGTGTTTGTTTTGTTGTGTTGTTGTTTTGTTGTTGTTTTTTGTTGTGTTTGTTGATGTGTTGTTGATTTTGTTTGTTGTGTTTGTGTTGTTGTTTGTGTTTGTTTGTTTTGTTGTGTTTTGTTGTGTTTGTTTTTGTTGTTTTGTTGTTTGTTTGTGTTTTGTGTTGTTGTTTTGTGTTGTGTTTTGTTGTTTTTGTGTTGTGTTTGTTTTGTTTGTTGTGTTGTTTGTGTTTTGTGTGTTGTTTTTTGTTGTGTTTGTTGTTGTTTTTGTTGTTTGTTGTTGTGTTTTTGTGTTGTTTGTTTGTGTTTGTGTTTGTGTGTTTTGTGTTGTTTGTTGTTGTTTTGTTTGTGTTGTGTTGTTTGTGTTTGTTTGTTGTGTTTTGTGTTGTTTGTGTTGTGTTTGTTGTTTTGTGTGTTGTTGTTTTGTGTTGTTTGTGTTTTGTTTGTGTGTTGTTTGTGTTGTTTTGTTGTTTTGTGTTGTTTTTGTGTTGTGTGTTTGTTTGTGTTGTTGTTTTGTGTTGTGTTTTTGTTTGTTGTTGTTTGTGTTGTTTTGTGTTGTTTGTGTTTTGTGTTTTGTTTGTTTTGTTGTTTGTGTTGTTGTTGTTTGTGTTGTTGTTTTGTGTTGTTGTTTGTGTTTGTTGTGTGTTTTGTTGTTTGTTGTGTTGTTTGTTTTGTGTGTTTGTTGTGTGATGTGTTTTGTTGTTGTTTGTGTTTGTTGTGTGTTTTGTTTTGTTGTTTGTGTGTTGTTTTTGTTGTGTGTTTGTGTTGTTGTTTTGTTTGTTTTGTTGTTGTGTTTGTGTTTTGTTGTTGTTTTGTTGTTTTGTGTTGTTTTGTTTTTGTGTTTGTGTTTGTTGTTGTTTGTGTTGTTTTGTTGTGTTTGTTGTTTGTGTTGTTTTGTGTTGTTTGTTGTTGTGTTGTTGTTTTGTGTTGTTTGTTGTGTTTGTTTGTTGTGTTGTTGTGATTTGTTTGTTGTTTGTTGTGTTTGTTGTGTGTTTTGTTGTTTGTTGTTTGTGTTTTTGTTTGTGTGTTGTTGTTGTTGTTTTGTTTGTGTGTTGTGTTGTTTGTTGTGTTTGTTTTGTGTTTGTTGTGTTTGTTGTTTGTGTTTTGTTGTTTGTTTGTTTTGTGTTGTTGTGTTGTTGTTTGTTTTGTTGTGTTTGTGTTGTTGTGTGTTTGTTTGTTGTTGTGTTTGTTTGTGTGTTTGTTTGTTTGTGTTTGTTTGTGTTTTGTGTTGTTTGTGTTGTGTTTGTGTTGTTTGTTTGTTGTTGTTTGTTGTTTGTGTGTTTTGTGTTGTTTGTTTTGTTTTGTTGTTGTTGTTTGTTTGTTTTGTGTGTTTTGTGTTTTGTGTTGTGTTGTTGTTTTTGTTGTTGTTGTTTGTGTTTGTGTTTGTTGTGTTGTTTTGTTGTGTTGTTGTTTGTTGTGTTTTGTTTGTTGTTTGTGTGTTTTGTTTGATTGTGTTTGTTGTGTTGTTTGTTTTGTGTTGTTTGTGTTTGTTGTTGTTTGTTTGTTGTTGTTTGTGTTTGTTGTTGTGTTGTTTTTGTGTTGTTTGTTTGTTTGTGTTTTGTTTTGTTGTGTTTTGTGTTTGTTGTTGTTTGTGTGTTTGTTTTTGTGTTTTGTTTTGTTTTGTTGTTTGTTGTTGTGTTTTGTTTGTTGTTTTGTTTGTTGTTTTGTGTGTTGTTTTGTGATTGTGTGTTTTGTTTGTGTTTTGTTGTTTGTGTTGTGTTGTTGTTTGTGTTGTTGTGATTTTTGTTGTGTTGTGTTTTGTTTGTGTGTTTGTGTTGTGTTTGTTGTTGTTGTTGTGTTTTGTGTGTTTGTTGTTGTTTGTTGTTTTGTTTGTTTGTTTTGTTTGTTGTTGTGTTGTTTTGATGTTTTGATTTGTTGTTGTTTGTTGTTTTGTTTTTGTGTGTTGTTTTTGTTGTGTTGTTGTGTTTTGTTTGTTGTGTTGTGTTTTTGTGTTGTTTGTGTTTGTGTGTGTTTGTTGATTTGTGTTGTTTGTTGTGTTGTGTGTTTTGTTTGTTGTTTTGTTTGTTGTTGTGTGTTTGTGTTTGTTGTTTGTTGTGTTTTGTTGTTTTGTGTTGTTGTGTTTGTGTTTTGTTGTTGTGTTTTTTGTTGTTGTTTTTGTGTTGTTTGTTGTTGTTTTTGTTGTGTTGTGTTTGTTGTTTGTTTGTGTGTTTTGTTTTGTTGTGTTTTGTTGTTGTGTTTTGTGTTGTTTGTGTTGTGTTTGTTGTTGTGTTGTTTTGTGTGTTGTTGTTTTGTGTGTTTGTTTTGTTGTTTGTTGTGTTTGTGTTGTTGTTTGTTGTTGTTTTGTTTTGTTGTTGTTGTTTTGTTGTTTGTGTTGTTGTGTTTGTGTTTTGTTGTGTTGTTTGTTGTTTGTTTGTTGTTTTTTGTTGTTTGTGTGTTTTGTGTTTGTTTGTGTTGTTTTGTTGTTTGTTTGTTGTGTGTGTTTGTGTTTTGTTGTTTGTGTTTGTGTTTGTTGTTTGTTTTGTTGTGTTTGATTGTGTTTGTTGTTGTGTTGTGTGTTGTTTGTTTGTTGTGTTTTTTTGTTGTTTGTTGTGTTGTTTGTTTTGTTGTGTTTGTTGTTTGTGTTTTTGTTGTGTGTTGTTTGTTGTTTTGTGTTTGTTGTTTGTTTGTGTTGTTTTGTTGTTGTTGTGTTGTTTGTTGTGTGTTTTTGTGTTTGTTTGTGTTGTTTGTTTGTTTTGTTGTTTGTGATTGTTTGTTGTTTGTTTTGTGTTGTTTTGTTGTGTTGTGTTTTTTGTTTGTTTGTTGTTGTTGTGTTGTTTGTGTTGATTGTGTTTGTTTGTGTTTGTTGTGTTTTGTGTTTGTGTTGTTTTGTTGTTTGTGTGTTGTTTGTTTGTTGTTTGTGTTTGTTTTGTTTGTGTTGTGTTTGTGTTGTTGATTTGTTGTTTGTTGTTGTGTTGTTTTGTTGTGTTGTGTTTTGTTTGATTGTTGTTTGTTGTTTGTTTGTGTGTTGTTGTTTTGTTTGTGTGTTTGTTGTTTGTGTTGTTGTGTTTGTGTTGTGTTGTTTGTTGTTTTGTTGTGTTTGTTGTTTGTGTTTGTTTGTTGTTGTTGTTTGTGTTGTTTGTGTTTGTGTTGTTTTGTTGTGTTTGTTGTTTGTTGTGTTGTGTTTGTTTGTGTTGTTGTTGTGTTTTGTTTGTGTTGTTTGTGTTTTGTTTGTTGTTGTGTTGTTTGTTGTTTTTGTTTGTGTGTTTGTTGTTTGTTGTTTTGTTGTTTTTGTTGTTTTTGTTGTTGTTTGTTGTGTGTTTTTGATTGTTGTTGTGTTTTTGTTGTTGTTTGTTTTTGTTGTGTTTGTTGTTTTGTGTTGTGTTTGATTTGTGTTGTTTTGTGTTTGTTGTGTTTGTTTGTTGATGTTGTTTGTTGTTTTGTGTTGTTGTTTGTGTGATTGTGTTGTGTTTGTTGTTTGTTGTGTTTGTGTTGTTTTGTTTTGTGTTGATTTTGTGTGTTGTTGTTTGTTGTGTGTTTTGTGTTTTTGTTGTTTGTTTGTGTTTGTTGTTTTTGTGTTTGTTTGTTGTTGTTGTGTTTTGTTGATGTTTTTGTTGTTGTTGTTTGTTGTTTGTGTTTTGTTGTTTTGTTGTTGTGTTTGTGTTTTTGTGTGTTTGTTGTTGTGTTTTGTTGTGTTTGTTGTGTGTTGTTTTGTTGTGTGTTGTTTTGTTGTGTTTGTTTGTTTGTTGTTGATGATGTTTTGTGTTGTTTGTGTTGTTTTTGTTTGTTGTTGTGTTTGTTGTTTTGTGTTTGTGTTGTGTGTGTTTTGTTTGTTTGTTGTGTTTGTTTTGTGTTGTTGTTGTTTGTTGTTGTTTGTGTTTTGTGTTGTGTTGTTGTTTTGTTTGTTTGTTGTTGTTGTTGTTGTGTTGTTTTTTGTGTGTGTTGTTTTGTTGTTTGTTTGTGTTGTGTTTTTGTTGTTGTGTTTTGTGTGTTTGTTGTTTTGTTTGTTGTGTTTGTTTGTTGTGTGTTTTGTTGTTGTTTTGTGTTGTGTTTTGTTGTTGTTGTGTTGTTGTTTGTGTGTTTGTTGTTGTGTTTTGTTGTGTTTGTTGTGTTTTGTGTTTGTGTGTTGTTGTTGTGATGTTGTTTTGTTTTTGTGTTGTTTTGTTGTGTTTGTTGTGTTTGTGTTGTGTTTGTGTTGTGTTTGTTGTTGTTTTGTTGTTTGTTGTTTGTGTGTTTGTTGTGTTTGTTTGTTGTTGTGTTTGTGTTTTGTTTTGTTGTTGATTGTTTGTTTGTTTTGTGTTTGTTGTGTTGTTTTGATTTGTTGTGTTGTTTTGTTTGTTGTGTTTTTGTTGTGTTTGTGTTTTGTGTTGTTTGTGTTGTTTGTTGTGATTGTGTTTTGTTGTGTTTTGTGTTTGTTGTTGTTTTGTTTGTTTTGTTGTGTTGTGTTTGTGTTTGTTGTTGTTTTGTTTGTGTGTTGTTTGTTTGTGTGTTTTGTTTTTTGTGTTGTTGTTTGTTGTTTGTTTTTTGTTGTGTTTGTTGTGTTGTGTGTTTTGTTTGTGTTTTGTGTGTTTGTTTTGTGTTTGTTGTTTGTGTTTGTTTGTGTGTTTTGTGTTGTTTGTTGTTGTTTGTGTTTGTGTTTTGTTTGTTGTGTGTGTTGTTTGTTGTTGTGTTTGTGTGTTTGTTGTTGTTTGTTGTTTGTGTTGTTTTGTGTTGTTTGTGTTTTGTTGTTTTGTGTTTTGTTGTGTTTGTGTTTTGTGTTTGTTGTTTGTTGTGTTGTTTTGTTTTGTGTGTTTGTGTTGTTGTTTTGTGTGTTGTGTTTTGTTTGTTGTGTTTTGTTGTTGATGTTGTTGTGTTTGTTTGTTGTGTTTTTGTGTTGTGTTTTGTTGTGTTGTGTTGTTTGTTGTTGTTGTTTGTTGTTGTTTGTTTGTGTTGTTGTTTGTTTTGTGTTGTTGTGTTTGTTGTTTGTGTTTGTTGTTTGTTGTTTTGTGATTGTTTTGTTGTTTGTTGTTGTTTGTTGTTTGTGTTGTTTTTGTGTGTTTGTTGTTTGTTGTTTGTTTGTTTGTGTTTTGTTTGTGTTGTTTGTTTTGTTTTGATGTTGTGTTGTTTGTTGTGTGTTTTGTTGTGTTTTGTTTTGTTTGTGTTTGTTTGTTTGTTGTTGTTTTGTTTGTTGTTTTGTGTTGTTTGTTGTGTTTGTGATTGTTTTGTTGTGTGTTTTGTTTGTGTTGTTGTTTTGTTGTGTTGTTTTGTGATTTGTTTGTTGTTTGTTTTGTGTGTTGTGTTGTTTTTTGTGTTGTTTTTGTGTTGTTTGTTTTGTGTGTTGTTGTGTTTGTTGTTTTGTTTGTTGTTGTGTTGTTGTTTTTGTTTGTTGTTTGTGTGTTTGTTTGTTTTGTGTTGTTGATTTGTGTTTGTTTGTTTGTTGTTTGTTTTGTGTTGTGTGTTTTGTGTTGTTTTGTGTGTTTGTTGTTTTGTTGTTTGTGTTGTTGTTTGTTGTGTTTTTGTTGTGTTGTTGTTGTTGTTTTGTTTTTGTTGTTGTTGTGTTTGTTGTTTGTTGTGTGTTTGTGTTGTGTGTTGTTGTTGTTGTGTTTGTTGTTTGTGTGTGTTTGTTTGTGTTTGTTGTGTTTGTGTTTTGTTTGTTGTTGTTGTTTGTTGTTGTTTGTGTTGTTGTGTTTGTTTTTGTGTTGTTTTGTGTTGTTTGTGTTGTGTTGTTTTGTTGTTTGTGTTGTTTTTGTGTTGTTTGTTTGTTGTGATTTGTTGTGTTTTGTGTTGTTTGTTTTGTTGTTTTGTTGATTTGTGTTTGTTGTTTGTTGTTGTTTTGTTGATGTTGTTTGTGTTGTTGTGTTTTGTTTGTTGTTTGTTGTTTGTTGTGTGTTTTTGTGTGTTGTGTTTTGTTGTTTGTTGTGTTTTGTTTTGTTTGTTGTTTGTTGTTTTTGTGTGTGTTTTTTTGTTTTGTTGTTTGTGTTTTGTTGTTTTGTGTTGTTTTTGTTTTGTTTGTTTGTGTTGTTGTGTTGTTTTGTGTTGTTGTGATTGTTGTTTTTTGTTGTGTTGTTGTTGTTTTGTGTTGTTTGTTGTTGTTGTTGTGTTGTTGATTTGTTTTGTTGTGTTGTTTGTTGTTGTGTTTTGTTTGTTGTTTTGTTGTTGTTGTGTTTTGTGTGTTGTTTGTGTTTGTTTGTTTGTTGTGTTGTGTTTTGTTGTTGTGTTGTTTTTGTGTGTTGTGTGATTTTGTTGTTTGTTTGTTGTGTTTGTTTTGTGTTGTTTGTGTTTTGTGTGTTGTTTTGTGTTTGTTTGTTGTTTTGTGTTGTTTGTGTTGTGTTTTGTTGTGTTTGTTTTGTGTTTGTTGTGTTGTTGTGTTGTTTGTGTGTTGTTTGTTTTGTTTGTTTGTGTTTGTTGTGTTGTTTGTTGTTTGTGTGTTTTGTTTGTGTGTTTGTTTGTTTGTGTTGTTTGTTGTTTGTGTTGTTGTTTTGTGTTGATGTTGTTGTGTTGTGTTGTTTTGTGTTGTGTTGTGTTTGTTGTTTTGTTGTGTTGTTTGTTGTTGTTGTTTGTGTTGTTTTGTTGTGTTGTTTGTGTTGTTTGTTGTTTTGTTGTTTGTTGTGTTTTGTTGTGTTGTTGTTTGTGTTGTTTTGTTTGTGTTGTTGTTGTTTGTTGTTTGTGTTTGTTGTTTTGTGTGTTTTGTGTTGTGTGTTGTGTTGTTTTGTTGTGTTTTGTTGTTGTTGTGTTTGTGTTGTTGTGTTTTGTGATGTTGTTGTTTTTGTTGTTTGTGTTTGTGTTGTTTGTGTTTGTTTTTGTTGTTGTGTTGTGTTGTTTTGTGTTGTTGTGTTTTGTTGTGTGTTGTTTGTTGTGTGTTGTTTTGTGTTGTTTGTTGTTTGTTGTTGTGTTTTTGTTGTGTTGTGTTTGTTTTTGTGTTGTTTGTGTTGTGTTTGTTTGTTGTGTTTGTTGATTGTTTGTTGTGTGTTGTTTGTTTGTTGTGTTGTGTTGTGATGTGTTGTTGTTTGTTTGTTTTGTTGTGTTTGTTGTTTGTGTTGTTGTGTGTTTGTGTTTTGTGTTTGTTGTGTTGTTTGTTTGTTGTGTTGTTTGTGATGTTGTGTTTTGTGTGTTGTGTTGTTGTTGTGTTTGTTTGTGTTTGTTGTTTGTGTTTGTGTTTGTTGTGTTGTTGTGTGTTTGTGTTGTGTTGTTGTTTTGTGTTGTTTGTGTTGTGTTGTTGTTTGTTGTGTTTTGTTGTTGTGTGTTGTGTTTGTTTTGTGTTTTGTGTTTGTGATGTTGTTGTGTTGTGTTGTTGTTGTTTTTGTTGTGTGTTGTGTTTGTTGTGTTGTGTTGTGTTTGTGTGTTGTGTTGTGTGTTGTTTTGTGATGTTGTTTTGTGTTGTTTTGTGTTGTTGTGTGTTGTGTTGTTGTTTGTTGTGATTTGTTTTTTGTGTGTTGTTTGTGTGATTTGTTTGTTGTTTGTGTGTTTTGTTTGTGTTGTGTTGTGTGTGTTGTGTTTGTTGATGTTGTTGTTTGTTGTGTTTTGTGTTTGTTTGTGTTGTGTTGTTGTTTGTTTGTTGTGTTTGATGTGTGTTGTTGTTGATGTTTGTGTTTTTGTTGTTGTGTTGTTGTTGTTTTGTTGTTGTGTTTGTGTTTGTTGTTGTTTGTGTTTGTTGTGTGTTTGTGTTGTGTTTGATTGTTGTGTTGTTGTTTGTGTTGTTGTGATGTTTGTTGTGATGTTTTTGTTGTGTGTTGTTGTTGTTTGTTGTGTTTGTGATTGTTTGTTTGTGTTTGTGTTGTTTTGTGTTGTTGTGTTTGTGTTTTTTGTGTTGTTGTGTTGTTGTGTTTGTTGTTTGTGTTGTGTTTGTTGTTTTGTGTTGTGTTGTGATTGTTGTGTGTTTGTGATGTTGTTTGTGTTTGTGTGTTTGTTTGTGTTGTTTTGTTTTGTGTGTTGTGTTTGTGTGTTGTTGTGTTTGTTGTGTTTTGTGTTTGTGTTGTTTGTTTGTTGTGTGTTTGTGTTGTTGTGTTGTGTGTTGTTTGTGTTTGTTTGTTGTTGTGTTTTGTTTGTTGTGTTTGTGTGTTGTGTTTGTGTGTTGTTGTTTTTGTGTTTGTTGTTGTGTGTTGTGATGTTTTGTTGTTGTTGTGTTTGTTGTGTTGTTTGTTGTTTGTGTTGTGTGTTTTGTTTTGTTGATGTTTTGTGTTGTGTTTGTTTGTTGTTGTGTGATTGTTTGTTGTGATTGTTTGTTGTTTGTTGTGTTTGTTTGTTGTTGTGTTTGTTGTGTTTGTTTGTGATTGTTGTGTTTTGTTGTTTGTTGTGTGTGTTTTTGTGTTTTGTGTTGTTGTGTGTGTTTTGTTTGTTGTGTTTGATTGTGTTGTGTGTTTGTGTTGTTTGTGTTTTGTTTGTTGTTGTTTGTGTTTTGTGTTGTTGTGTTGTTTTTGTTGTTGTGTTGTGTGTTGTGTTTGTTGTGTTGTTGTTTTGTTGTGTGTTTGTTTGTTGTGTGTTTGTGTTGTTTTGTGTTGTTGTTTGTTGTTTGTTTTGTGTTGTTTGTGTTTGTTGTTGTGTTGTGTTGTGTTTTGATTGTGTGTTGTTTGTTGTGTTTTGTTTTGTGTTGTTTTGTTGTGTGTTTGTTTGTGTTGTTTGTGTTGTTGTTGTGTTTTGTGTTTGTGTTGTTGTTGTTTGTTTGTGTGTTTGTTGTGTGTTTGTTGTTTGTTGTTGTGTGTTGTTTGTTGTGTTTGTTGTTGTTTTGTTTGTGTGTGTTTGTTGTTGTTGTTGTTTGTGTGTTTGTGTTGTGTTTGTTTGTTTTGTGTTGTGTGTGTTTGTTGTTGTTTGTTTTGTTGTGTGTTGTGTTTGTGTTGTTGTTTGTTGTGTGTTTGTTTTGTGTGTTTGTTTGTTTGTGTTGTTGTTGTGTTTGTGTTGATGTTTGTTGTTTGTTGTGTGTTTTGTTGTTTGTTTGATTTGTTGTGTTGTTTTGTGTTGTGTTTTGTTTGTGTTGTGTTTGTTGATGTTGTGTTGTTGTGTTTGTTGTTGTGTTTTTGTGTTGTGATTGTTGTGTTTGTGTGTTTTGTGTTTTGTTTGTTGTGTTGTTTGTTTTGTTTTGTTGATGTTTTGTTTGTTGTTGTTTGTTGTGTGTTTTTGATTGTTGTTGTTTGTTTGATGTTGTGTGTTTTGTTGTTGTTTGTTGTGTTTGTTGTTTTGTTTGTTGTGTTGTTTTGTGTTGTTTGTGTTTGTGTTGTGTTGTTTTGTTGTTGTTTGTTGTTTGTGTTGTTGTTTGTGTTTGTTGTTTGTGTGTGTGATGTTTGTTGTGTTGTTGTTTTGTTTGTTGTTGTGTGTTTGTTGTTTTGTTGTGTTGTTGTTTGTGTTGTTGTTTGTGTGTTGTTGTGTTGTGATGTTTGTGTTGTTTGTTGTGTGTTTTGTTGTTGTTGTTTGTGTTGTTGTGTTGTTTTTGTTGTTTTTGTTGTTGTGTTTGTTTGTGTTGTGTGTTTGTTGTTGTTTGTGTTTGTTGTTTTGTTTGTTGTGATGTTGTTTTGTGTTGTGTGTGTTGTGTTGTTTGTGTGTTTGTTGTGTTGTGTTTGTTGTGTTGTGTTTGTGTTGTTTGTGTGTTGTTGTTTGTGTTTTGTGTTGTTGTGTTGTGTTGTTTTGTGTTGTTTGTGTTGTTGTGTTGTGTTGTGTTTGTTGTTTGTTGTTGTTTTGTTTGTTGTGTTGTGTTTGTTTTGTGTTGTTTGTTGTGTGTTGTGTGTTGTTTGTGTTGTGTTTTGTGTTGTGTGTTTGTTGTTTTGTTGTTGTTGTTTGTTTGTGTTGTGTTGTTGTGTTTGTTTGTTGTGTTTGATTGTTGTTGTGTTGTTGTGTTTTTTGTTTGTTGTGTTGTTTTGTTTGTGTTGTTTGTGTTTTGTTGTGTGTTGTGTTTGTTGTTTTGTGTTGTTGTTGTGTTTGTTGTTGTGTGTGTGTTGTTTGTTTGTTGTTTGTTGTGTGTTTGTTGTGTGTTTGTTTGTTTGTTGATTGTGTTTGTTTTGTTGTTGTTGTGTTGTGTTGTTTTGTGTTGTGTTTGTGTTTGTTGTGTTTTGTTGTTGTGTTGTTGTTTGTTGTGTTTTGTTGTTGTTGTGTTGTGTTTGTTGTTGTTTGTTGTTTGTGTGTTGTGTGTTTGTGTTGTTGTGTTGTGTTTGTTTGTTGTTTGTTGTGTTGATGTTTGTGTGTGTTTGTTTGTTGTGTTGTGATTTTGTTTGTTGTGTTTGTGTTGTTTGTGTGTTTTGTTGTTTGTGTTTTGTTGTTGTGTTGTTGTTTGTGTGTTTTGTGTTGTGTTGTTTGTGTTGTGTGTTTGTTGTTTGTTTGTTTTGTTGTGTTGTGTTGTTTTGTTGTTTGTGTTTGTGTGTTTTGTTGTTGTGTGTGTTTGTTTTTGTTGTGTGTTGTGTGTTTGTTGTGTGTGTTGTTTGTTGTGTGTTTTGTTTGTTGTTGTGTTTGTTGTTGTGTTGTGTTGTGTTTGTTTGTGTGTGTTGTTGTTTTGTGTTGTTTGTTTTTGTGTTGTGTTTGTTGTGTTGTTGTTTGTGTGTTTGTTTGTGTTGTGTTGTTGTTTGTGTTGTTGTTTGTTGTGTTTTGTTTGTTGTTGTGTGTTTGTTGTGTTGTTTGTGTTTGTGTGTTGTTTTGTTGTGTTGTTTGTTGTGTTTGTTTTGTGTTGTTGATTTTGTTGTGTTGTGTTTGTTTGTTGTTGTGTTGTGTTGTTTTGTGTGTTGTTTGTTTGTTGTGTGTTTGTTGTGTTTTGTTTTGTGTTTGTTGTTGTGTTGTGTGTTTTGTGTTTGTTGTGTTGTTTGTGTTGTTGTGTTGTGTTTTGTTGTTTGTTGTGTTTGTGTTGTGTTGTGTTTGTGTGTTTGTTTGTGTTGTGTTGTTTTGTGTGTTGTTGTTGTTTGTGTTTGTGTTGTTGTGTTGTTGTTGTGTTGTGTTGTTTTGTTGTGTTGTGTTTGTGTTTGTGTTGTTGTTTGTTTGTGTTTGTGTTGTTGTGTTGTGTTGTGTGTTTGTGTTGTGTTTTTGTTGTGTTGTTGTGTTGTTTTGTGTTTGTTGTTGTGTTTGTGTTGTTGTGTTGTTGTTTGTGTGTTTTGTGTGTTGTTGTTTGTTGTTTTGTGTTGTGTTTGTTTGTTGTTTTTGTTGTGTTTGTTTGTGTTTTGTTGTGTTGTGTTTGTTTGTTGTGTTTGTTTTGTTGTGTTTTGTTGTTGTTTGTGTGTTGTTGTGTTTTGTGTTGTTTGTGTGTGTTGTTTGTGTTGTTGTTTGTTGTGTTTGTGTGTTTGTTGTTTTGTGTTGTGATGTGTTGTTTGTTTGTTGTGTTTGTTGTTGTGTTGTTGTGTTTGTTGTGTTGTTTGTGTGTGTTTGTTTGTGTGTTTGTGTTGTGTTGTTGTTTGTTTGTGTTGTTGTTGTGTTGTTGTGTGTTGTTTGTGTTGTTTGTGTTGTGTTTTGTGTTGTTTGTTGTTGTTTGTGTTGTTGTTTTTGTTTGTTGTTGTGTTTTGTTGTGTTGTTGTGTTTGTGTTTGTTTGTGTTTTGTTTGTTGTTTGTTGTGTTGTTTGTTGTGTTTGTGTTGTGTGTTTGTTGTGTTGTGTTGTTTTGTGTTGTGTTGTTTGTTGTTTTGTTGTGTGTTTGTTGTTTTGTGTTTTGTTGTGTTGTTTTGTTGTTGTTTGTGTTGTGTTTGTTGTTTGTGTTGTTTTGTTTGTGTTGTTTTGTTGTGTTGTTTTGTTTGTTTGTGTTTGTTGTGTTTGTTTGTTGTGTTGTTTTGTTTTTGTTTTGTGTGTGTGTTGTTGTTTTGTTGTTGTGTTTGTGTTGTTTTTGTTGTGTTGTGTGTGTTTGTTGTTGTTTGTTGTTGTTTGTGTTGTGTTGTGTTTTTTGTGTTTGTTGTTGTTTGTGTTTGTTTGTTTTGTTGTGTTGTTTGTTGTGTGTTGTTGTGTTTTGTTGTTGTTTTTGTGTGTGTGTTGTTGTTGTTTGTGTTTGTTTGTTTTGTTGTTGTGTTGTTTGTGATGTTGTTTGTTTTTGTTGTGTTGTGTTGTTGTGTTTGTGTTTGTTGATTGTTGTGTTGTTTGTTGTGTTGTTGTTGTGTGTTGTGTTGTTTTGTGTTTGTTTGTTGTGTTGTGTGTTTGTGTTTTGTGTGTTGTGTTGTTTGTGTTGATTTGTTGTGTTTGTGTTGTTGTTGTTTGTGTTGTTTTTTGTTTGTGTGTTTGTTTTGTGTTGTTGTGTTTGTGTGTTTGTGTTTTGTGTTTGTTGTGTGATTGTTTGTTGTGTTGTGTTGTTTTGTTTGTGTTGTTTGTTGTGTGTTTGTTGTGTGTTGTTTTGTTTGTGTTGTGTTGTGTTGTTTGTGTTTGTGTTGTTGTTTGTTTTGTGTGTTGTGTTGTTTGTGTTGTGTTTGTTGTGTTGATTGTTTTGTGTGTGTTGTGTTGTTTTGTTGTTGTTTTGTGTTGTGTTGATTGTTGTTGTGTTGTGTTGTTTTGTTGTTTTTGTTTGATTGTTTTGTGTTGTGTTTGTTGTGTTGTGTGTTGTTTGTTGTGTTGTTGTTGTGTTGTGTTTTTGTGTTTGTGTTGTGTGTTGTTTTGTGTGTTGTTTGTGTTGTTGTTTGTTTGTGTGTTGTTGTTTGTGTTGTTGTGTTGTGTTTGTGTGTTTGTTGTGTTTTGTGTTGTTTTGTTGTTTGTTGTGTGTTGTGTTGTGTTTTTGTTGTGTTGTGTTGTGTGTTTGTGTTGTTGTTTGTGTTTGTGTTGTTTGTTGTTGTTGTGTTGTTTGTGTTGTTGTTTGTTTGTTGTTTGTGTGTTGTTTTGTTGTTGTGTGTTTGTGTTGTGTTTGTGTTTTTGTTGTGTTGTTGTGTTGTTTTGTTTGTGTTGTTTGTTGTGTTTGTTGTTGTGTGTTTGTTGTGTTGTTGTGTTTGTTGTTGTTGTTTGTTGTGTGTTTTGTGTGTTTTGTTGTGTTGTTGTGTTGTTGTGTTGTGTTTGTGTGTTGTTGTTTGTGTGTTGTTTGTTGTGTTGTTGTTTTTGTTGTGTTTGTGTTTGTGTTGTTGTGATTGTTGTGTTGTGTTGTTTGTTGTGTTTGTGTTTGTGTTGTGTTTGTTGTGTTTGTGTTGTTTGTTTGTGTTTTGTTGTGTTGTTTGTGTGTTGTTTTGTTTGTTGTGTTGTTGATTTGTTGTTTTGTTGTGTTGTTTGTTTGTGTTTGTGTTGTTGTGTGTTGTGTTTTTGTTGTGTTTGTGTTGTTTGTTTTGTGTGTTGTGTTGTGTTTTTGTTTGTTGTTGATGTTTGTTGTTGTTGTGTTTTTGTTTGTGTGTGTGTTTGTTGTTGTTGTGTTGTGTTGTTTTGTTGTGTTTGTTGTTTGTTGTGTGTTTGTGTTTGTTGTTGTTTTGTTGTGTGTTGTTTGTGATTGTTGTGGTTTTTGTGTTTGTTTGTTTGTTGTGTTTGTGTTGTTTGTGTTTGTTTGTGTTTGTGTTGTTTGTTGTTTTGTTTTGTGTGTTGTTTTGTGTTGTGTGTTTTGTGTTGTTGTTTGTTGTGTGTTGTTTTGTTGTGTTGTTGTGTTGTGTTTGTGTTGTTGTTTTGTGTGTTTGTGTTGTGTTGTGTGTTTGTTGTTTGTTTGTGTTGTTGTTTGTGTTGTTTGTTGTTTGTTGTTTTGTGTGTGTGTTGTTGTTGTGTTTTGTTGTTTTTGTGTTTGTTGTTTGTGTTGTGTTGTTGTTGTTTTGTGTGTTGTTGTTTGTGTTTGTTGTTTTGTGTTGTTGTTTGTTGTGTTGTTGTTGATTTGTTTTGTGTGTTGTTGTGTTTTGTTGTGTTTGTTGTGTTTGTGTTGTTGTGTTTGTGTTGATTTGTTGTGTTTGTGTTGTTGTGTTTGTTGTTGTGTTGTTGTTTGTTGTGTTGTGTTGTTGTTTTGTGTTGTTTGTTGTGTTTGTGTTGTTGTGTTTTGTGTGTTGTTTTGTTGTTGTGATTGTTTTGTGTTGTTGTGTGATGTTGTTTGTTTTGTTTGTTGTGTTGTTGTTTGTGTTTTGATGTTGTGTTGTTTGTGTTTGTGTTTTGTTGTTGTGTTGTTTGTTTTGTGTTGTGTTGTGTTTGTTGTGTGTTGTTGTTGTTTTGTGTTGTTGTGTGTTGTTTGTTGATTGTTGTTTGTGTTGTGTTTTGTTGTTGTGTGTTTTGTTTGTTTTGTGTGTTGTGTTGTTGTGTTTGTGTTGTTGTTTTGTTGTTGTGTTGTTGTTGTGTTTGTGTTGTTTGTTGTGTTTTGTGTTGTTGTGTTTGTGTGTTGTTTGTGTTGTGTTTTGTTGTGTTTTGTTGTTTGTGTTTGTTGTTGTGTTGTTGTTGTGTTTGTTGTGTTGATGTGTTGTTTGTTGTGTTTTGTTGTGTTGTGTGTGTTTTGTTGTTTGTTGTTGTTTGTTGTGTTGTTGTTTTGTTGTGTGTTTTGTTGTTTGTGTGTTTGTGTGTTGTTGTGTTGTTTGTGTTTTGTTGTTTGTTTTGTGTTGTGTGTTTGTTGTTGTGTTGTTGTTTGTTTGTTGTGTTTTGTTGTTTGTGTGTTGTTTGTTGTTGTTTGTTGTGTTTGTGATTGTTGTTTTTGTGTTGTGTTTTGTGTGTTTTGTGTTGTGTGTTTGTTTGTTGTGTGATTTGTGTTTGTTGTTGTTGTTTGTGTTGTGTTTGTTGTTTTGTTGTGTTGTTGTTGTTTTGTGTTGTTGTTTTTGTGATTGTGTTGTTGTTTGTGTTGTTGTGTTTTTGTTTGTTGTGTGTTTGTTGTTGTTTGTGTTTGTTGTTGTGTTTGTTTGTTGTGTTGTTTTGTGTGTGTTGTGTTTGTGTTTGTTTTGTTGTGTTGTGTGTTGTTTTGTGTTGTTGTTTGTTGTTGTTGTTTTGTTGTGTTTGTTGTTGTGTTTTGTTGTGTTTGTGTTTGTTTGTTGTTTGTTTTTTGTGTTGTGTTGTTTTGTGTTGTGTGTTTGTTGTGTTGTTTTGTGTTGTTTTGTGTTGTGTTTGTGTTTTGTTGTGTGTTGTTGTTTGTTGTGTGTTTGTTTGTGTTGTTTGTTTGTGTTTTGTGTTGTTGTTTTGTTTGTTTGTGTGTTGTGTTTGTTGTTGTTGTTTTTGTGTTGTTTGTGTGTGTTTGTTTGTTGTTTTGTTGATTGTTGTTTGTGTTTGTTGTGTTGTTTGTTGTTTTGTGTTGTTTTGTGTTTGTTTGTTGTGTTGTTGTGTTTTGTGTTTGTGTGTTGTTTTGTTGTTGTGTTTGTTGTTTGTGTGTTGTTGTTTGTTGATTGTTGTTGTTTTGTGTGTTGTTTGTTTGATTGTGTTTGTGTTTGTTGTGTGTTTGTTGTTGTTTGTTGTTGTTGTTTTTGTTGTGTTTGTGTTTTTGTTGTTTGTTGTGTTTTGTGTTGTGTGTTTGTTGTTTGTGTGTTTGTGTTGTTGTTTTGTTGTTTGTTTTGTGTTTTGTTGTTTGTTTGTGTGTTTGTTGTTTGTGTTGTTTTGTGTTGTTGTTTGTTGTTTGTGTGTTTTTGTGTTTGTTGTTGTTGTTGTGTGTTTTGTTGTTTGTTTGTGTGTTTTGTGTTGTGTTTTTTGTTGTTGTTGTGTTTGTTGTTGTTGTTTGTGTGTTGTGATTTTGTGTTTGTTGTGTTGTTGTTTGTGTTGTTGTGTTGTTGTGTTTGTTGTTGTGTTGTTTGTTGTTGTGTGTTTGTGTTTGTTTGTTGTTTGTGTTTGTTGTGTTTTGTTTGTGTTGTTGTTTGTTTTTTGTTGTTGTGTTTTGTTTGTGTTGTTTTGTTGTTGTGTTGTTGTTTGTGTGTTTGTGTTGTTTGTTGTTGTGTGTTTTGTTTTGTTTGTGTTGTGTTTTGTTTGTTGTGTTGTTTTGTGTGTTGTTTGTTGTTGTTTTGTTTGTGTTGTTGTTTGTGTTGTTGTGTGTTTGTTGTTTTGTTGTTTGTTTTGTGTGTTTTGTGTGTGTTTGTTGTTTGTGTTGTTTGTGTTTTGTTGTGTTGTGTTTGTTTGTTGTTTTGTTTGTGTTGTGTGTTTGTGTTGTTTGTTTTGTTGTGTTTGTGTTGTTGTTTGTGTGTTGTTTGTTGTTTGTGTGTGTTTTGTGTTGTTGTTTGTTTGTTGTTGTTGTGTTTGTTGTGTGTTTGTTTGTGTTTGTTGTTGATTTTGTTTGTTGTTTGTGTTTGTGTTGTTTTGTGTTGTTGTTTGTTTGATTGTGTGTTTTGTTGTTTTGTGTTTGTTGTTTTTGTTGTGTGTTGTTGTTTGTTGTTGTTGTTGTGTTTGTGTTGTTTGTGTTGTTTTGTTGTTGTTTTTGTGTTTGTTGTGTTGTTTGTTGTTTTGTGTTGTTGTGTTGTTGTTTTGTTGTGTTGTTGTGTTGTGTTGTTGTTTGTGTTGTTTGTTGTGTTTGTTGTGTGTTTTTTGTGTTTTGTTGTTTTGTTGTTTGTTGTGTTGTGTGTTGTTGTTTGTTTGTTGTGTTGTGTTGTTTTGTTGTTTTTGTGTTGTTGTTGTTTGTTTGTGTTTGTTGTGTTGTTTTTGTTGTGTGTTTGTTTTGTGTTTGTGTTTGTTGTGTTGTTGTTTGTTTTGTTGTGTTGTTTGTGTTGTTGTTTGTTTGTTGTGTTTGTGTGTTTGTTGTGTTTGTGTTGTTGTTTTGTTGATGTGTTGTTGTGTTTGTGTGTTTTTTTGTGTTTTGTTGTGTGTTGTTGTTGTGTTTGTTTGTTGTGTTTTGTTGTTTGTGTTTGTGTTGTTTTGTTGTGTTTGTTGTTGTTTTTGTTTGTGTGTTTTGTTGTGTTTGTTGTTGTTGTTTGTGTGTTTTGTGTTGTTTGTTGTGTTGTTTGTTGTTGTGTTTTGTTTGTTGTGTGTTGTTTGTTTTGTTGTTGTTTGTTGTTTGTTGTTTTTGTTGTGTTGTTGTGTTTTGTTTTGTGTTGTGTGTTTGTGTTGTGTTTTGTTTGTTGTTGTTTTGTGTGTTTGTTGTGTTGTTGTTTGTGTTGTGTTTGTTTGTGTGTTGTTTGTTGTTTTTGTTGTTTGTGTTTTTGTTTGTTGTGTTTGTTTGTTGTTGTGTTGTGTTGTTTGTGTTGTGTTGTGTTTGTTGTGTTGTTTTGTGTTTGTTGTTTGTTTGTGTTGTTGTTGTTGTTTTTTGTTGTGTGTTGATGTTTGTTGTTTTGTTGTGTTTGTTTTGTTGTTTGTTGTGTTTTGTTTGTGTTGTTGTTTGTTTGTTGTTTGTTGTTGTTTTGTTGTTGTTGTTTTTGTTTGTGTTGTGTTTTTGTGTGTTGTGTGTTTTGTTTGTTTGTGTGTTGTTTTGTTGTGTTTTGTTTGTGTTTGTTGTGTGTTGTTTGTTGTTTGTTGTGTTTGTTTTGTTGTTGTGTTGTTTGTGTTGTTGTTTGTTGTGTTTTGTTGTTTGTTGTGTTTGTGTGTTTTGTTGTTTTGTTGTTTGTTGTGTTTTGTTGTTGTGTTGTTTTGTGTTGTGTTGTTTTGTGTGTTGTGTTGTTTTGTTGTTTTTGTTGTGTGTTTGTTTGTTTGTGTTGTTTGTGTTTGTTGTGTTGTTGTTGTTTGTTGTGTTGTTTGTGTTGTTTTTGTGTTTGTTGTTGTGTTTGTGTTTGTTTTGTTTTGTGTGTTGTTTTGTGTTTGTGTTGTTGTGTTTGTTGTTTGTTGTTGTGTTTGTTTTTGTTGTGTTTGTTGTTTGTTGTGTTGTTTGTGTTTTGTTGTTGTTTGTGTTGTTGTTTTTGTTGTGTTTGTTGTGTTTGTTGTGTGTGTTTGTTGTTTGTGTTTGTTTGTGTTTGTTGTTTGTTGTTTTGTGTTGTTGTTTGTTGTTTGTTTGTGTTTGTTGTTTTGTTGTTGTTTTGTTGTTTGTTGTGTGTTTTGTGTGTTGTTGTTTGTTTGTTGTTGTTGTGTTTGTTTTTGTGTTTTGTTGTGTTGTTGTTGTTGTTTGTTTTGTTTTGTTGTTGTTTGTTGTGTGTTTGTTGTGTTTTTGTTTGTGTTGTGTTGTTTGTTGTTGTTGTGTGTTTGTTTTGTTGTGTTGTTGTTTTGTGTTGTTTGTGTTGTTGTTTTTGTTTGTGTTGTGTTGTGTGTTGTTTTTTGTTTTGTTGTTGTTTGTTGTGTTGTGTGTTGTTGTTGTTTGTGTTGTTTGTGTTGTTTGTTTGTTGTTTGTTGTGTTTTTGTTTTGTTGTGTTGTTTGTTGTTGTGTTGTTGTGTTTTTGTGTTGTTTGTGTTGTTGTTTGTGTTTGTGTTGTTGTGTTTGTGTTTTGTTGTGTGTTTGTTGTTTGTTGTGTTGTGTTTGTTGTGTTTTGTGTTGTGTTTGTTGTTTTGTTGTGTTGTGTTGTTTTGTTGTGTTTGTTGTGTTTGTTTGTTGTGTTGTTTTGTGTTTGTGTTGTGTTTTTTGTGTTTGTGTTTGTTGTGTTGTGTGTTGTTTGTGTTGTTGTTGTTTTGATGTTTGTGTTGTTGTTTGTTGTTTGTTTTGTTGTGTGTTTGTTTGTTGTGTTGTTGTTTGTGTTTGTTGTTGTGTTTTGTTGTGTTGTTTGTGTTGTGTTGTTTTGTTGTTTGTTGTGTTGTGTTGTTTTGTTGTGTTGTTTGTTGTTGTGTGTTTGTTGTTGTGTTTGTGTTTTTGTGTTTTGTTGTGTTGTGTTGTTGTTGTGTTTTTGTTGTGTTTGTTTGTTTGTGTGTTTGTTGTGTTTGTTGTTTGTGTGTGTTTGTTTGTTGTGTGTTTGTGTTTGTTGTTGTGTTTTGTTGTTGTGTGTTGTTGTTGTTTGTGTTTTGTGTTGTTGTGTTTGTGTTTTGTTTGTTTGTGTTTTGTGTGTTGTTGTGTTTGTTTGTTTGTGTTTGTGTTGTTTTGTTGTGTTGTTTTGTTGTTGTGTTGTTGTTTTGTTGTGTTTTGTTGTGTGTTGTTGTTGTTTTGTTGTGTGTTGTGTTTGTTGTTTGTTGTGTTTGTGTGTTGTGTTTTGTTGTTTGTTGTTTTGTTTGTTTTGTTGTGTGTTGTTTGTTTGTTGTTGTGTTGTTGTGTTGTTTTGTGTTGTTTGTTGTTGTGTGTTTGTTGTTGTTTGTTTTGTTGTTGTGTTTGTTGTTTGTGTTGTTTTGTTTGTGTTGTGTTGTGTTTTGTGTGTTTTGTTTGTTGTTGTTTTGTTGTTTGTGTGTGTGTTTTGTTTTTGTTGTTGTTTGTGTTGTGTTTGTTGTGTTGTTGTTTTGTGTTTGTGTTTTGTGTTGTTTGTTTGTTGTGTTGTTTGTTTGTTTGTGTGTTTGTTTTGTGTTGTTGTTGTGTTGTTTGTTTGTGTGTTTGTGTTGTTTGTTTGTTGTGTTGTTTGTTTTGTGTTGTGTGTTGTTTGTTTGTTTTGTGTGTTGTTGTGTTGTTTTTGTTGTTGTTTGTGTTGTTGTTTTTGTTTGTGTTTGTTTGTGTTTGTTTTGTTGTGTTTGTTGTGTTGTTTTGTGTGTGTTGTGTTTTGTTTGTTGTTTGTGTTGTGATTGTTTGTGTTGTGTTGTTGTTTGTTTTGATGTTGTTGTGTTGTGTTTGTTTGTGTTTTGTTGTGTTGTTTGTGTGTTGTGTTTGTTGTTTTTGTTGTTGTGTTGTGTTGTGTTTTGTTGTTGTGTTTGTTGTTTGTTGTTGTTTTGTTGTGTTGTTGTTGTTTTGTGTTGTTTGTTGTTGTGTGTTGTTTGTGTGTTGTTTGTTGTTTGTTTGTGTTTTGTGTGTTTGTGTTTGTGTGTTTGTTTTGTTGTGTTGTTTGTGTTGTTGTTTTGTTGTGTTTTGTTGTGTTGTTGTTTTGTTGTTTGTTTGTGTTGTGTGTTGTTGTTGTTTGTTGTTTTGTTGTGTTTGTGTTTGTGTTGTGTTGTTTGTTGTTTTTGTTGTTGTTTGTTGTGTTGTTTTGTTGTGTTGTTTGTTGTGTTTTGTGTTGTTGTGTTGTTGTTTTGTTGTGTTTGTTGTTGTGTGTTGTTTGTTTGTTGTTGTTTGTGTGTGTTGTTGTGTGTTTTGTTTGTTGTTTGTGTTTGTTGTGTTGTTTGTTGTTGTTTGTTGTTGTGTTGTGTGTTGTGTTTTGTTTGTGTTTTGTTTGTTGTTGTTTTGTGTTGTTTGTTTGTTGTTGTGTGTTTGTTGTTTTGTTTGTTGTTTGTGTGTTGTTTTGTGTGTGTGTTGTTTGTTGTGTTTGTTGTTGTTTTGTTGTTGTGTTTGTTGTGTTTGTGTTTGTTGTGTGTTTGTTGTGTTTTGTTGTGTTTGTGTTGTTGTGTTTGTTGTTTGTGTGTTGTGTTTTGTTGTTGTTGTTTGTGTTGTTGTGTTTGTTGTTGTGTTTGTTGTTGTTGTGTTGTTTTGTGTTGTTTGTTGTGTTGTTGTTTGTGTTGTTGTTGTTGTGTTTGTGTTGTGTTTTGTTGTTTTTGTTGTGTTGTGTGTTTGTTGTGTTTGTTGTTGTTTGTGTGTGTTTTTGTGTGTTTTGTTTGTGTTGTTTTGTTGTTTGTGTTGTTTTGTTTGTTGTGTGTTTTGTTGTTGTTTGTTGTTGTGTTGTTTTGTTGTGTTGTGTTTGTTTGTTGTTTGTGTTTGTTTTGTTGTGTTGTTTTGTGTGTTGTTGTTGTTTGTTTGTTTTGTGTTGTTGTGTGTTGATTGTTGTTTTGTTGTTGTTTGTGTTGTGTTTGTTGATTTGTTGTTGTGTTGTTTTGTTTGTTGTTGTGTTGTTTTGTTGTTGTGTTTGTGTTTGTTTGTTGTTTGTGTTGTGTTGTTGTTTGTGTTTTGTTGTGTTGTGTGTTTGTTGTTGTGTTGTTTTTGTGTTGTTTGTTGTTTGTTGTGTTTGTGTTGTTGTTTGTTGTTGTGTGTTTTGTTTGTTGTTGTGTTGTGTGTTTGTGTTGTTGTGTGTTTGTTGATTGTTTGTTTGTGTGTGTTTTGTTTGTTGTTTGTTGTGTTTGTTGTGTTTTGTTGTTTGTTTTGTTGTTGTGTTTGTTGTTTTTGTTGTGTTGTTGTGTTTTTGTTGTTTGTGTGTTGTGTTTGTTGTGTTTGTTTGTGTTGTTTGTTGTGTTGTTTGTGTTGTGTTTTGATGTTTGTGTGTTGTTGTTGTTTTTGTTTGTTGTTTTGTTGTGTTGTTTGTTGTTGTGTGTTTGTTTTTTGTTGTTTTGTGTGTTGTTTTGTTGTTGTTTGTTGTGTGTTGTTGTTGTGTTTGTTTGTGTGTTGTTTGTGTTGTTGTTTGTTTTGTGTTGTGTTTTGTTGTTGTGTTGTTTTGTGTGTTTGTTGTTGTGTTGTGTTTTGTTTTGTGTTGTGTTTTGTGTTGTGTTTGTGTTTGTGTTGTGTTTGTTTGTTTGTGTGTTGTGTTGTTTTGTTGTTTGTGTGTTTTGTGTTGTTGTGTTGTTGTTGTGTTTGTTTTGTGTTTTGTTTGTGTTGTTTGTGTTTTGTTGTGTTTGTTTTGTTGTGTTTTTGTGTTGTTGTTTGTGTTTGTTGTTTTTGTGTTTGTGTGTGTTGTTGTGTTGTTTGTTGTTTGTGTTGTTTGTGTGTTTGTTTTGTGTGTTGTTTGTTTGTTTTGTTGTTGTGTTTGTTTTGTGTGTTGTGTTGTTTGTTGTTGTTTGTTTGTTGTGTTGTGTGTTGTTTTGTTGTTTGTTTGTTGTTGTGTTTTTGTTGTTTGTGTTGTTTGTTTGTGTTGTTGTTGTTGTTTGTGTTGTTTTGTGTTTGTTGTGTTTGTTGTGTTGTTGTTGTTTGTGTTGTTTGTTTGTGTGTTGTTTTGTTGTTTTTGTGTTGTTGTTTGTGTTTGTGTTTTGTTGTTGTTGTGTTTGTGTTGTTGTTTGTTGTGTTGTTTGTTGTTGTTGTGTTTTGTGTTGTGTTTGTGTTGTTGTGTTTGTTGTTTGTTGTGTTTGTTTTGTTGTTGTTGTTTGTTGTTTTGTTGTGTTTTGTGTGTTGTGTTTTTGTTTTGTGTTTGTTTGTTGTTGTGTTGTTTGTTTGTTGTGTTTTGTTGTGTTTGTTTGTGTGTTGTGTTTGTTTGTGTTGTTTTTGTTTGTGTTGTTGTTGTGTTGTTGTTTGTTGTGTTTGTGTTGTTGTGTTGTGTTGTTTTGTTGTGTTGTTTGTGTGTTTTGTGTTGTGTTGTGTTTGTTTTGTGTGTTTGTTTTGTTGTTGTTTGTGTTGTTGTGTTTGTTGTTTTGTTGTTGTTTTGTTGTGTTGTGTTTTGTTGTTTGTGTGTTTTTGTTGTGTTTGTTGTGTTGTTTGTGTTTGTTTTTTGTGTTGTTGTTTGTTTGTTGTTGTGTTTGTTGTTTGTTGTTTTGTTGTGTGTTTGTTGTGTTTGTTGTGTGTTTTTTGTTGTGTGTTTGTGTTGTTTTTGTTGTTGTTTTGTGTTGTTGTTTGTTTTGTGTGTTGTGTTGTTGTTTTGTGTTTTGTTTGTTTGTGTGTTTGTTGTTGTTTGATGTTGTTGTTTTGTTGTGTTTTGTGTTGTTGTGTTTGTTTGTGTGTTGTTGTTTGTTTGTTGTTTTTGTTGTGTTGTTGTGTTTTGTGTTTGTGTTGTTTTGTGTTGTGTTTGATGTTGTTGTTGTTGTTTGTTGTTTGTGTTGTTTGTGTTTGTTGTTTTGTTTGTGTTGTTGTTGTTTTGTTGTTGTGTTTGTTGTTGTTTGTGTGTTTTGTTGTTTTGTTGTGTTGTTTGTTGTTTGTTGTTTGTTGTTGTGTTTTGTTGTGTTGTTTGTTGTTGTTGTGTTTGTTTTGTGTTGTTTGTGTTTTGTTGTGTTGTTTGTTTTGTTGTGTTGTTGTGTTTTGTTGTTTGTTGTTGTTTGTGTTGTGTTTGTTGTGTTTGTTTTTGTTGTGTTTGTGTGTTTGTTGTTTGTTGTGTTGTTGTTTGTGTTGTTGTTGTTTGTTTGTTGTTGTTTGTGTTGTGTTGTTTGTTTGTGTTTGTTTGTGTTTTGTGTTTGTTGTTTTGTTGTTTGTGATGTTGTTTTGTTGTGTTTTGTTGTTGTTGTTTGTGTTGTTTTGTTGTTGTTTGTGTTTGTTGTGTTGTTGTTTTTGTTTGTGTTTTGTTGTTTGTGTTGTTGTTTGTTTGTTGTGTTGTGTTTGTGTTGTTTGTTGTTTTGTGTTGTTTTTGTTGTGTTGTTTGTTTTGTGTTGTTTGTTGTGTTGTTGTTTTGTTGTTTGTTTGTTGTGATTGTGTTTTGTTGTGTTTGTTTGTTTGTTGTTGTGTTTGTTGTTTTGATTGTTTTGTTTGTTGTGTTTGTGTGTTGTTGTTGTTGTGTTGTTTGTGTTGTTGTGTGTTTTGTGTTTTTGTTGTGTTTGTTTGTGTGTTGTTTGTTTTGTTGTGTGTTTGTGTTTGTTTGTTGTTGTTTGTTGTGTTTGTGTTGTGTTTTTTGTTGTTTGTTTGTTTTGTGTGTTTTGATTGTGTTGTGTTGTTTGTTGTTGTGTTGTTTTTGTTTGTTGTGTTGTGTTTGTTTTGTGTTGTTGTGTGTTTTGTTTGTGTTTTTGTTTTGTTTGTTGTGTTGTGTTGTTTTGTTGTTTTTGTGTTTGTGTTTGTTTGTTGTTTGTGTTGTGTTGTTTTTGTTGTGTTTGTTTGTTGTGTTGTGTTTGTGTGATTGTTTTTTGTTGTGTTTGTTGTGTTTGTTTTGTTTTGTGTGTTTGTTGTTTGTTTTGTTTGTTGTTGTTTGTTGTTTGTGTTTTGTGTTGTTTGTTGTTGTTGTTTTGTTGTGTTGTTTGTTTTGTGTTTTGTTTGTGTTGTGTTTTTTGTTTGTTGTGTTTTGTGTTGTTGTTGTTTTGTGTGTTTGTTGTTTGTTTGTGTTTTTGTTGTGTTGTTGTGTTTTGTTGTGTTTTGTGTTGTTGTTTGTTGTGTTTTGTTTTGTGTTGTTTTGTTGTGTTGTGTTGTTTTGTGTTTTGTTGTGTTGTTTTGTGTTTGTTGTGTGTTGTTGTTTTGTGTGTTGTTTTGTGTGTTGTTTTGTTGTTTGTGTTGTTTGTGTTGTGTTTTGTTGTGTTGTTGTTTTGTGTTGTGTTTGTTGTGTTGTTTTGTTGTGTGTTTGTGTTGTTTGTTTTGTTGTTTTGTTGTTTTTGTTGTTTTGTGTGTTGTTTTGTGTGTGTTTGTTGTTGTTTGTTGTGTTGTTTTGTGTTTGTTTGTGTGTTTGTTTGTTGTTGTGTTGTTTTGTTGTTGTGATTTTTGTTTTGTGTGTTGTGTTTGTTGTTGTGTTTGTTGTGTTGTTTGTGTTGTTTGTGTTGTGTTGTTTTGTTGTTTGTGTTGTGTTTTGTTTTTGTTGTGTGTTGTTGTTGTTTGTGTGTTGTTTTGTTGTTGTTGTGTTGTTTGTTGTTTGTGTTTTTGTGTTTGTTGTGTTGTTGTTTGTTGTGTTTTGTTGTTGTTGTTTGTTGTGTTGTTTTGTGTGTTTGTTGTTGTTTGTTGTGTGTTTTGTGTGTTTGTTTGTTGTTGTGTTGTTTGTTGTTGATGTTTTGTGTTTGTTGTTTGTGTTTGTTGTTGTTGTTGTTTGTTTTGATTGTGTTTTGTTGTGTTGTTTTGTGTTTGTTGTGTTGTGTGTTTGTTGATTGTTTGTTGTGTTGTTTGTTTTGTGTGTTGTTTGTTGTTGTGTTTGTGTTGTTTGTTGTTTGTGTGTTGTTTTGTGTTGTTTTGTTTTGTGTGTTGTTGTTGTTTGTTGTGTTTGTTGTTTGTTTGTGTTGTGTGTTGTTTTGTTGTTTGTTGTGTTTGTGTTGTTGTGTTGTTTTGTGTGTTGTTTGTTGTGTTTTGTTGTGTTGTTTGTTGTTGTGTTGTTTTGTTGTTTGTGTTGTTTGTTGTGTTTGTTGTTTGTGTTGTTGTTTGTGTTGTGTTGTTTTGTTTGTTGTTTGTGTTGTTGTTGTGTGTTTGTTGTTGTGTTGTGTTTTGTGTTGTGTTTGTGTTGTTGTTGTGTTTTGTGTTGTGTTGTTGTGTTGTTTGTTTGTTGTTTGTGTTGTTTTGTTGTGTTGTGTTTGTGTTTGTTGTGTTTTGTTTGTGTGTGTTGATTTGTTGTGTTTTGTGTTGTTGTGTGTTTTGTTGTGTTTGTGTTGTTTTGTTGTTTTGTGTTGTTGTTGTTTTGTGTGTTGTTGTGTGTTTGTTGTTTGTGTGTTTGTTTGTTTGTGTTGTGATGTTTGTTTGTGTTGTTTTGTTGTTGTGTTGTTTGTTTGTTGTGATTGTTGTGTTTTGTTGTGTTGTTTGTGTTGTTGTTTGTTTTGTGTTTGTTGTTGTGATTGTGTTGTTGTTGTTGTGTTGTTTGTGTTTGTTTGTGTTGTTGTGTTTTGTTTGTGTTGTTTGTGTTGTTGTTTGTTGTTGTTGTTTGTGTTTGTTGTTGTGTTTTGTTTGTGTTGTTTGTTGTTTGTGTGTTGTTGTGATGTTTTGTTTGTTTGTGTTGTTTTGTGTTGTTTGTTGTGTTGTTGTTGTGTTGTGTTGTTTGTTTGTTGTTGTGTTGTGTGTGTTGTTTGTGTTGTTGTTTGTTGTGTTTGTTGTTGTGTTTTTGTGTTGTTGTTTTGTGTGTTTGTGTTGTTGTGTTTGTTGTTGTTTGTGTTGATTTGTTTGTTTTGTGTTTGTGTTGTTTTTGTGTGTTGTGTGTTGTTTGTGTTGTTTGTTGTGTTTGTTTGTGTTGTTGTGTTGTGTTTTGTTGTGTTGTGTTTGTTGTTGTTGTGATGTTGTTTTGTTTGTTGTTGTGTTTGTTTGTGTTGTTTTTGTGTTGTTGTTGTGTTTGTTTTGTTGTTGTGTTGTGTTGATTTTGTTGTTTGTGTTGTTTGTGTTTGTTGTTGTGTTTTGTTTTGTGTTGTGTTGTTTTGTGTTGTTTTGTGTTGTTTGTTGTTGTTGTTTGTGTTTTGTTGTGTTTGTTGTTTTTGTTGTTTGTGTTGTTGTTTGTTGTTGTGTTTGTGTTGTGTTTGTGTTGTTGTGTTGTTGTTGTGATTTGTGTGTGTTGTTGTGTTTTGTGTTGTGTTGTTTTGTTTGTGTTGTGTTTGTGTTGTGTTTGTGTGTTTGTTGTTTGTGTTGTTGTGTTTGTTGTGTTGTGTTGTTGTTTGTGTTTGTGTTTGTTGTTGTGTTTGTTTGTTGTGTTTGTTGTTGTGTTTTGTTTGTGTTTGTGTGTTTGTTGTTGTGTTGTGTGTTGTTGTGTTTTGTGTTTGTTGTGTTTGTGTTTGTTGTGTTTGTGTGTTTTGTTGTTTGTTGTTGTTGTTTGTGTTTTGTGTTGTGTGTTGTTGTGTTGTTGTTTTGTTTTGTTGTTTGTTGTGTTGTTGTGTTGTGTTTGTTGTGTTTGTTGTTGTTGATTTTTGTTGTTGTGTTGTGTTGTTTGTTGTTTTGTTTGTGTGTTTGTTGTGTTGTGTTTGTGTTTTGTGTTGTTTGTTGTGTTTGTGTGTTGTGTTTGTTGTTGTGTTTTTTGTGTTGTTGTTGTTTGATTGTGTTTTGTGTTTGTTGTGTTGTTTGTTGTTGTGTTGTGTTTTGTGTTTGTGTTGTTTTGTGTTTGTGTTGTTTGTGTTGTTGTGTGTTGTGTTGTTTGTGTGTTTGTGTTGTTGTTTTGTTGTTTGTGTGTTGTTGTGTTGTTTTTGTGTTGTTGTGTGTGTTTGTTGTTGTGTTTGTGTTGTGTTTTGTTTGATTTGTTGTGTGTTTGTTGTTTGTGTTGTTGTTTTGTTGTGTTTTGTGTTTTGTGTGTTTTGTTTTGTTGTGTTTTGTGTTGTTTGTTGTGTTTTGTTTGTTTGTGTTGTTGTTGTTTGTGTTTGTTGTGATTGTTTGTTGTGTTTGTTGTTGTGTTTGTTTGTGTTGTGTTGTGTTGTTGTTTGTGTGTTGTTTGTTGTTTGTTGTTTGTGTTGTTGTTTGTTGTTGTGTTGTTTGTTTGTGTTGTGTTGTGTTTGTTGTTGTGTTTGTGTGTTGTTTGTGTTGTTTGTGTGTTTGTTGTTGTTTTGTTTGTGTTTTGTTGTTGTTTGTGTTGTTGATTTGTTGTGTTTTTGTTGTTTGTGTGTTGTTGTGTGTTGTGTGTGTTGTTTTGTGTTTGTTGTTGTTTGTGTTGTGTTTGTTGTGTTGTTTGTTTTGTGTTGTGTTTGTTGTGTTGTGTTGTGTTTTGTGTTGTGTTTGTGTGTTTGTTGTTTTGTTGTTTGTGTTTGTTGTGTGTTGTGTTTTTGTTTGTGTTGTTTGTTGTTGTGTTTGTTTTGTGTTTGTGTTGTGTTGTTTTGATTTGTTTTGTGTTGTTTGTGTTGTTTGTGTTGATTGTTTGTGTGTTGTTTTGTGTTTTGTGTTGTTGTTTGTGTTGTGTTGTGTTTTGTTGTGTTGTGTTGTGTTGTTTGTTTGTGTGATTTGTGTTTTGTGTTTGTTGTGTTGTGTTTGTGTTTGTTTTGTGTTGTGTTTGTTGTGTTTGTTGTTTGTGTGTTTGTTGTTTTGTGTTGTGTGTGTTTGTTTGTTGTTTGTGTTTGTGTTGTTGTGTTGTTTGTTGTTTTGTGTTGTGTTTGTGTTTGTTGTTTGTGTTGTGTTTGTTGTGTTGTTTGTGTTGTGTTTGTTGTTTGTTGTGTGTTTGTTGTTGTTGTGTTTTGTTGTTGTTTGTGTTGTGTTTTGTGTGTTTGTGTTGTGTTGTTTGTTTGTTGTGTTTTGTTGTTGTTTGTGTTGTTTGTGTTTGTTGTTGTGTTTTGTTGTGTTTGTGTTGTTTGTTGATTTGTGTTGTTGTGTGTTTTGTGTGTTGTGTTTGTTGTTGTTGTTGTTGTTTGTGTTGTTGTGTTGTGTGTTTGTTTTGTGTTGTTTGTTGTTTTTGATGTTTGTTGTGTTGTGTTGTGTTTGTTTTGTGTTTGTTGTTTTGTGTTTGTTTGTGTTGTTGTTTTGTGTTTGTTGTGTTGTGTTGTTTTGTGTTTGTGTGTTGTGTTTGTGTTGTTTGTGTTGTGTTGTTTTTGTGTTGTGTTTGTTGTTGTTTGTGTGTGTTGTTTGTTGTGTGTTTGTTGTGTTTGTTGTGTGTTTTGTTGTGTTGTGTTTGTGTTGTGTGTTGTTTGTTGTTGTTGTGTTTGTTGTTGTTTTGTTGTGTTTGTTTGTTGTGTTTTGTTGTTTGTTTGTGTTGTTGTGTTTGTTTGTGTGTTTTGTGTTGTTTGTTTGTGTGTTTGTTGTGTTTGTGTTGTTGTTTGTTGTTTGTGATTTTGTTTGTGTTGTTGTGTTGTTTGTGTTGTTGTGTTGTTTTGTGTGTGTTTGTTTGTTGTTTTGTTGTGATGTGTTTGTTGTGTGTTGTTGTGTTTGTGTTGTGTGTTTGTTGTGTGTTTGTTTGTTTTGTGTTGTTGTTTTGTGTTTGTTGTGTGTTGTTTTTGTTGTTGTGTGTTGTTTGTGTTTGTTGTTTTTGTTGTTTGTGTTGTTTGTGTTTTGTTGTGTTTTGTTGTGTTGTTTGTGTTGTTGTGTTTGTTGTGTTGTTTTGTTGTGTTGTGTTTTTGTGTTGTTTGTGTTGTTGTGTGTTGTTGTGTTTGTTTTGTGTGTTGTTGTTGTTTGTTTGTGTTGTTTGTGTTGTTTGTGTTTGTGTTGTGTGATGTTTTGTTTGTTGTTGTTGTGTTTTGTGTTTGTTGTGTTGTGTTGTGTTGTTTGTGTTTGTGTTTTGTTTGTGTTGATGTTTGTTGTGTTTGTTGTGTTGTTGTGTTGTTGTTGTTTGTTGTGTGTTTGTTGTTGTGTTGTTTGTTGTTGTTTGTGTTGTTGTTTGTTGTGTTGTGTTTGTTGTTTGTTGTTGTGTTGTGTGTTGTTTGTTGTGTTGTTTGTGTTGTTGTTTGTGTTGTTTGTTGTGTGTTGTTGTTTGTTGTTTTGTGTTGTTTGTGATTGTTGTGTGTTTTGTGTGTTGTTTGTTTGTTGTTGTGTGTTTTGTTTGTGTTTGTTGTGTTTTGTGTTGTTTGTTTGTTGTGTTTGTGTTTGTGTGTTTTGTTGTTGTGTTGTGTTGTTTTGTGTTGTTTGATTGTGTTTTTGTTGTGTTGTTGTTTTGTGTTGTTGTGTTTTTGTGTTTTGTTGTTGTGTTGTTGTGTTGTTTTGTTGTTTTGTTGTTGATTTGTGTGTTTGTTTGTGTTTGTTGTGTTGTGTTTGTGTGTTGTTTGTTGTGTTGTTGTTGTTTTTTGTGTTGTTGTGTTTGTTGTGTTGTTTGTGTGTTTGTTGTGTTGTTTGTGTTGTTTGTTGTGTTGTGTGTTGTGTGTTTTGTGTTTGTTGTGTGTTGTTTGTTGTTGTTTGTTGTGTTGTTGTGTTTGTTGTTGTTTTGTGTGTTGTTTGTTGTGTTGTTGTGTGTGTTTGTTGTTTTGATGTGTTGTTGTTTGTGTTGTTTTGTGTTTGTTGTTGTGTTTGTTGTTTGTGTGTGTTGTTTTGTGTTGTTGTTGATGTTTTGTTGTGTGTTGTTTGTGTGTTGTGTTGTGTTTTGTTGTTGTGTTTGTTGTTTGTGTTTTGTTGTTTTGTGTGTTGTTGTGTTTGTTTGTTGTTGTTGTGTTGATTGTTTGTTGTGTTTGTGTTTGTTGTGTTTTGTGTTGTTTGTTGTTGTGTTTGTTGTGTTGTTGTGTTTGTTGTGTTTGTTGTTGTGTTTGTTGTGTTTGTGTTGTTTGTGTTGTTGTTGTGTTTTGTTGTGTTTGTTGTTGGTGTTTTGTGTTTGTGTTGTTTGTGTGTTTGTTGTGTTTGTTGTTGTGTTGTTTGTGTTTGTTGTTTGTGTGTTGTTTGTTGTTTGTGTGTTGTTTGTTGTTGTTTGTTGTTGTTTGTGTGTGTGTTTTGTTGTTTTGTGTTGTGTTGTTGTGTTTGTTTGTGTTGTTTGTGTTGTTGTTTTGTGTGTTGTGTTTTGTTTGTGTTTGTTGTTTGTTGTGTTGTTGTTTTGTTTGTGTTTTGTGTTGTTGTTTGTGTTGTGTTGTTTGTTGTTGTGTGTGTTTTGTTGTGTTTGTTTGTTGTTGTTTGTGTTGTTTGTTGTTGTTGATGTTTGTTGTTTTGTTGTTTGATGTGTTGTTTGTGTTTGTGTTGTGTTGTGTTGTGTTGTTGTGTGTTGTTTTGTTGTTTGTGTTGTGTTTGTTGTTTGTGTTGTTTGTTGTGTTGTGTTTGTGTTGTTGTTTGTGTTTTTGTGTGTTGTTGTTGTTTGTGTTTGTGTGTTGTTTGTGTTGTTGTTTGTTGTTTGTGTGTGTGTGTTTTTGTGTTGTGTTTGTTTGTTGTGTGTTTGTTTGTTGTGTTGTTGTGTTTGTTTGTGTTTGTTGTGTTTGTTGTGTGTTGTTTGTGTTGTTTGTGTGTTGTTTGTTTGTGTGTTTTGTGTGTTTGTTGTTGTGTTGTTTGTGTTTTTTGTGTTTGTTGTTGTTGTGTTTGTTGTGTTGTGTTGTGTGTTTGTTTGTGTGTTGTTTGTGTTTGTGTTGTTGTTTGTTGTGTTGTTTGTGTGTTGTGTTTGTTGTTTGTGTTTGTTGTTGTGTTTGTTGTTGTGTTGTGTTGTGTTTTGTTGTGTGTTTGTGTGTTTTGTTGTTTGTTGTGTTGTGTGTTGTGTTTTTGTTTGTTGTGTTGTGTTGTTGTGTGTTTGTGTTGTGTTGTTTTTTGTTTGTTTTGTGTTGTTGTTGTGTTGTGTTTTTGTGTTGTTGTTGTGTGTTTGTTTGTGTTGTGTTGTGTGTTTTTGTGTTGTTTGTGTTGTGTTGTGTGTTGTTTTGTTGTGTTGTTGTGTTTGTTGATTGTTTTGTGTTTGTGTTTTGTGTGTTGTTGTTTGTGTTTGTTTTGTTGTTTGTGTTGTTGTGTTTTGTTGTGTTGTTTGTGTTGTTTTGTTGTTGTGTTTGTTGTTGTGTTTGTTTGTTGTTGTTGTTTTGTGTTGTTTGTTGTGTGTTTTGTGTTGTGTTGTTGTTGTGTTTTGTGTTGTTTGTTGTTTTGTTTGTTGTTGTGTGTTTTGTTGTTTGTGTTGTGTGTTGTTTTGTGTTGTTTGTTTGTGTTTTGTTGTTTGTTGTGTGTTTGTGTTGTTGTTGTTTGTTGTGTTGTGTTGTGTGTTGTTTGTTGTTGTGTTTGTGTTGTGTTGTTTGTGTGTTGTGTTTGTTTGTGTTGTTTGTTGTGTTGTGTTTGTGTGTTTTGTGTTGTGTTTGTTGTTGTTTGTGTTGTGTTGTTTGTGTTGTGTTTTGTTTGTGTGTTGTTGTGTTTTGTGTTTGTGTGTTGTTTTGTGTTTTTGTTGTGTTTGTTTTTGTGTGTTTGTGTGTTGTTGTGTTTTGTTGTTGTTTGTGTTGTTTTGTTGTGTTGTTTTGTGTTGTGTTTTGTGTTGTGTGTTGTGTTTGTTGTTTGTGTGTTGTTGTTTGTTGTGTGTTGTGTTTGTTGTTTGTGTTTGTGTTGTTGTTTTGTGTTGTTGTTGTTTTGTGTGTTTGTGTTGTTTGTGTTGTGTGTGTTTGTGTTTGTTGTGTGTTGTTGTTGTTTGTTTGTTTTGTGTTTGTTTGTGTTGTTGTTTGTTGTTGTTGTGTTTGTGTTTGTTTGTTGTGATTGTGTTGTTGTTGTGTTGTTTGTGTGTTTGTTTGTGTTGTTTGTGTGTTGTGTTTGTTTTGTGTTGTTGTGTTGTGTTTTTGTGTTTGTTGTGTTGTTGTGTTTGTTGTGTGTTGTTTTGTGTTGTGTTGTTGTTGTTTTGTGTTGTTGTTTTTGTTGTGTTTGTTGTGTTTGTTGTGTTGTTGTGTTGTTTGTGTTTGTTGTTTTGTGTTGTTGTGTGTTTTGTTTGTTGTGTTGTGTTGTTGTGTGTGTTTGTGTTGTGTTTGTGTTGTTGTTGTGTTTGTTGTTTTGTGTGTGTTTGTTGTTGTTTGTTTGTGTTGTGTTGTTTGTGTTTGTTGTTTGTGTGTTGTGTTTGTTTGTGTTTGTGTTGTTTGTTGTTGTGTTTGTGTTGTTGTTTTGTGTGTTGTTGTTGTTTTGTTGTTGTGTTTTGTTGTTTGTGTTGTGTGTTGTGTTGTTTGTGTTTTGTTGTGTGTTGTGATTGTTTTGTGTTGTTTGTTGTTTGTGTTGTTTGTGTTGTTGTTTGTTGTGTTGTGTTTTTGTTGTTGTTTGTGTTTTGTGTGTTGTTGTTGTTTTTGTTGTGTTTGTGTTGTTGTGTTGTGTTTTGTTGTGTTTGTTGTTTGTTGTTTGTGTGTTGTGTGTTGTTTGTGTTTGTTTGTTGTTTGTTTTGTTGTTGTGTTTGTTGTGTTTGTGTGTGTTGTTTGTGTTGTGTTGTTTGTGTTGTGTTGTTTGTGTTTGTGTTTTGTTGTGTTTGTGTTGTTTGTGTTGTTTGTTGTTTGTTGTGTTGTGTTGTGTTTTGTTTTGTTGTTTTGTTGTGTGTTTGTGTTGTTGTTGTGTTGTTGTTTGTTTTGTTGTGTTGTTGTGTTTGTGTTGTTTGTGTGTTGTTGTGTTGTTGTTGTTGTGTTTGTTGTTGTTTGTTGTGTTTTGTGTTGTTTTGTGTTGTTGTTTGTTGTTTTGTTGTTGTTGTGTGTTTTGTTTGTTGTGTTGTTTGTTGTGTTTGTTTGTGTTGTTGTTTTTGTGTTGTGTTTGTTTTTTGTGTTGTTTTGTGTTTGTTGTTGTTGTTTGTGTTTGTGTTGTGTTGTTTTTGTGTGTTTTTGTGTTTGTTGTTGTTGTGTTTGTTGTGTTGTTTGTTGATTGTTGTTTTGTTGTTGTGTTTTGTGTTGTTTTGTTGTGTGTTGTTGTTTTTGTTTGTGTTGTTGTTGTTGTGTTTTTGTTGGTTGTGTTGTTGTTTGTGTTTGTTTTGTTGTTGTGTTTGTTGTGTTTTGTTGTTGTGTTTGATTTTGTTGTGTTGTTGTTTGTGTTGTGTTGTTTGTGTTTTGTTGTGTTGTGTGTTGTTGTGTTGTTTTGTTGTTTGTTGTTTGTGTGTTTGTGTTGTTGTGTTGTTGTTTTGTTGTTGTTGTTGTTGTGTTGTGTTTGTTTGTGTTTGTGTTGTTGTGTTTGTTTGTGTTGTTTGTTTGTTGTGTTTGTTGTTTGTGTTGTTGTTGTGTGTTTGTGTTGTTGTGTTTTGTTGTGTTGTTTGTTGTGTTTGTGTGTTTGTTGTGTTGTTGTGTTGTTTTGTTGTGTTTGTTGTGTTGTTGTTTGTGTTTGTTGTGTTGTGTTTGTGTTTGTTGTGTTTGTTGTTGTTTGTGTGTTTGTTGTTGTGTGTTTGTTTGTTTTGTGTGTTTGTTGTTTGTGTTGTTTGTTGTTGTTTGTTGTTTGTGTGTTGTGTTTGTTGTTGTTGTGTTTGTGTGTTGTTTTTGTTTGTGTTGTTTTGTTGTGTTTTGTGTTGTTGTGTTGTTTTGTGTTGTTGTTGTGTTGTTTGTGTTGTTTTGTGTGTTGTTTGTGTTGTTGTTTGTGTTGTTTGTGTTTTTGTGTTGTGTTGTTTTGTTTGTGTGTTGTGTTTGTTGTGTTGTTTTGTGTTGTTGTGTTGTGTTGTTTGTTGTTGTTTTTGTTGTTTGTGTTGTGTGTTGTTGTGTTGTGTTTGTGTTTTGTTTGTGTTGTTTTGTGTTTGTTGTTGTTTGTTGTTGTTTTTGTGTTGTTGTGTTTGTTTGTGTTTGTTTTGTTGTGTTTGTTGTTGTTTGTGTTTGTTTGTGTTGTTGTTGTGTGTTGTTTGTTTTGTGTTGTGTTTGTTTGTTGTTTTGTGTGTTGTGTTGTTTTGTGTTTGTTGTGTTTGTTGTTTTGTTGTTGTGTTTTGTGTTTGTTTGTTTGTTGTTTGTTGTTGTGTTTTGTGTTGTTTGTTTGTGTTGTTGTGTTGTGTTGTTTGTTGTTGTGTGTTGTTTGTTTTTGTGTGTTTTGTGTTTTGTGTTTGTGTTGTTTTTTGTGTTTGTTGTTGTGTTTGTTGTTGTTTGTGTTTGTTGTTTTTGTTGTTTGTTTTTTGTTTGTTTGTGTTGTGTGTTTGTTGTGTTTGTTTTGTTTGTTGTTTGTGTTGTTGTTTGTGTTGTTTTGTGTTGTTGTTTTGTTGTGTTTTTGTTGTTTTGTTTGTGTTGTTTTGTTGTTGTGTGTTTTTGTTGTTGTTTTGTGTTTGTTGTTGTTTGTGTTGTGTGTTTTGTTTTGTTGTTTGTTGTGTGTTTTGTTGTTTTGTTGTGTTTGTGTTTGTTTGTTGTGTTTTGTTGTTTGTTTGTGTTGTGTTGTTTGTTGTTTTGTGTGTGTTGTTTTTGTGTTGTTTTGTGTTTGTGTTGTGTTGTTTGTGTTTGTTGTTTGTTGTTTGTGTTTGTGTTGTTTTGTGTTGTTGTTGTTTTTGTTGTTTGTTTGTTGTTGTTTGTGTTTTGTGTTGTTTGTTGTTTTGTTGTGTTTGTGTTGTGTGTTTGTGTGTTGTTTGTGTTTTGTTTTTGTGTTGTTTTGTTTTTGTGTTGTGTTGTTTGTGTTTGTTTGTTGTTTGTTGTTTTGTTTGTGTTGTTTGTTGTTTGTGTTTGTTTGTTGTTTGTGTTGTTTTTGTTTGTGTTGTGTTTTTGTGTGTTGTTGTTGTTGTTTTGTGTTGTGTTTGTGTTGTTGTTTTGTGTTTTTGTGTGTTTGTGTTTTGTTGTTTGTTGTTGTTTGTGTTGTTTTGTGTTGTTGTTTTGTTGTTTTGTTGTTTGTGTGTTGTTTGTTGTGTTGTGTTGTTTTGTTTGTGTTTTTTGTTTGTTGTGTTGTTTGTGTTTTGTTGTTGTTTGTGTTTTGTTGTTTGTGTGTTTGTGTTTGTTGTTTTGTTTGTGTTGTGTGTTTTTGTTGTTGTGTTTGTGTTGTTTGTTTGTTGTGTGTTTTGTTTGTTGTGTGTTTGTTGTGTTTTGTTGTTTGTTGTTGTTTGTGTTGTTGTTTTGTTTGTTGTTGTTTTGTGTTTTGTGTTGTTTTGTGTTGTTGTTTGTGTTGTGTGTTGTTGTTTTGTTTGTTTTGTTGTGTTTGTTTTTTGTTGTTGTTGTGTTTTGTGTTGTTTGTGTTTGTTGTTGTTTTTTGTGTTGTTGTTTGTGTTTGTTGTTGTTTGTTGTTTTTGTGTGTTGTGTTGTTTGTTGTGTTGTGTGTTTTGTTTGTTTTGTTGTTGTGTTGTTGTTTTGTTGTGTTGTGTTTGTTGTTTGTGTGTTGTTTGTGTTGTTTGTTGTTTTGTGTTGTTTGTTGTTGTGTTTTGTTTGTTTTGTGTTTGTTGTTGTGTTTGTTGTTTTGTGTTGTTTTGTTGTTGTTTTGTTGTTTGTGTTGTTTGTTTTGTGTGTTGTGTTTTGTTGTTTTTGTGTTGTTTTGTGTGTTGTGTTTGTGTTTGTGTTGTGTTTGTTGTGTTGTTGTGTTTGTGTTGTTGTGTTTGTTGTTGTTGTTTTGTTGTTTTGTGTTGTTTGTGTTTGTTGTTTTTGTTTGTGTTGTGTTGTTGTTTGTTTGTGTTGTTTGTTGTGTTTGTGTTGTTTTGTTGTGTTTTGTTGTTGTGTTTGTGTTTGTGTGTGTTTGTTTGTGTTTGTGTTGTTTTGTGTGTTTGTTGTTTGTTGTTGTTTGTGTTGTGTTGTTTGTTGTGTGTTGTTTGTGTTTGTTTGTTGTTTGTTGTGTTTGTGTTTGTTTTGTGTTGTGTGTTTTGTGTGTTGTTGTGTTTGTTGTGTGTTTTGTGTTGTGTTGTTTGTTTGTGTTGTTTGTTTGTGTGTTTTGTTTGTGTGTTGTTGTGTTTTGTTGTGTTTTGTTTGTGTTTGATTTTTTGTGTGTTGTGTTGTTTTGTTGTGTTGTTTTGTGTTGTGTTTTGTTGTTGTGTTGTTGTTTGTGTTGTTTGTTGTGTTTGTGTGTTTGTTGTGTTGTTTGTGTTGTTGTTTGTTGTTTTGTGTTGTGTTTGTTTGTGTTTTGTTTTGTGTTGTTTGTTGTTTGTTGTTGTTTTGTGTTTGTGTGTTTGTTTGTGTTTGTGTTGTTTGTTGTGTTGTGTGTTGTTGTTGTGTTGTTTTTGTTGTTTGTGTTGTGTTTTTGTGTTGTTGTTTTGTGTGTTGTTGTTTGTTTTGTTGTTGTGTTGTTTGTTTTGTTTGTGTTGTTGTTTGTGTTGTTTTGTTTGTTTGTTGTGTTGTTTTTGTGTGTTTGTGTTTGTTTTGTTGTGTGTTGTGTTTGTTTGTGTGTTTGTGTTGTTGTTTTGTGTGTTTGTGTTTGATTGTTGTTGTTTTGTGTTGTGTTTGTGTTTGTTTGTTTGTTTGTTGTGTTTTGTTGTTTGTGTGATTTTTGTGTTGTTTTTGTTGTTTTTGTTGTGTTGTGTTTGTTGTTGTGTTGTTGTTTGTGTTGTTTTGTTGTTGTTGTGTTTTGTTGTGTTGTTTGTTTGTTGTGTTTGTTGTTTTGTGTTTGTTGTTTGTGTTGTGTGTTGTTTTTGTTGTGTTGTTGTTGTGTTTTGTTTGTGTTGTTTGTGTTTTTGTTGTGTTTGTTGTTGTTTGTTGTGTTTGTGTTTTGTTGTGTGTTGTTGTGTTTGTTGTGTTTGTGTTGTTTGTTTGTTGTTGTTTGTGTTGTTGTTTGTTGTTGTTGTGTTTGTGTGTTTTTGTTGTTTGTTTGTTGTGTTGTTTGTTTTGTTGTTGTGTTTTGTTTGTGTTGTTTGTTTTGTTGTTTGATTTGTTTTGTTGTTGTTTGTGTGTTTGTTTTGTGTTGTTGTGTTTTGTGTTGTTGTGTTTGTGTTGTGTTTGTGTTTGTTGTGTTGTGTTGTTTGTTGTTTGTTTGTTTGTGTTTGTTGTGTTGTGTTTTTGTGTTGTTTGTGTTTTGTTGTGTTTGTTTTGTTGTTGTTTTGTTGTTTGTGTTGTTGTTTTGTGTTTTGTTGTTTTGTTTGTTGTTGTGTTGTTTGTTGTTTGTGTTGTTGTGTTTGTGTTTTGTTGTTTTTGTTGTGTGTTTTGTTGTTGTTTGTTTTTGTGTTTTTGTTGTTTGTTTGTGTTTTGTTGTTGTTGTGTTTGTTGTTGTGTTTGTTGTTTGTGTTGTGTTTGTTGTTTTGTGTGTTGTTTGTTTGTGTGTTTGTTGTTTGTTGTTTGTGTGTTGTTTTTTGTTGTGTTTGTGTGTTTGTTGTTGTTTTGTTGTTGTTTGTGTTGTTGTTGTTTGTTTTGTTGTGTGTTTTTGTTTGTGTTGTGTTGTGTTTGTTTGTTGTTGTTTTGTGTTGTTTGTGTGTGTTGTTTTGTGTTGTTTGTTGTTTGTGTGTTGTTTGTTGTGTTTGTGTTGTTTGTTGTTTGTGTTGTGTTGTTTGTTTGTTGTGTTTTGTGTTGTTTTGTTTTGTTGTTGTGTTGTTTGTGTTTGTTGTTGTTTTGTTGTTGTTTGTTGTTTGTTGTGTTGTTTGTTGTTGTTTTGTTGTTGTTTTGTTTGTTGTGTGTTTTGTTGTGTTTGTTTGTTTTTGTTGTTGTTTGTGTTTGTGTTGTTGTTTGTGTTGTTTGTTTGTGTGTTTTTTGTGTTTGTGTTTTGTTGTTGTTTGTGTGTTGTTGTTTGTTTTGTGTTGTTTTGTGTTGTTTTTGTTGTGTTGTGTTTTGTTGTTTGTTGTGTTGTTTGTGTTGTTGTGTTTTGTTTGTTTGTGTTTTGTTGTTTGTTTTTGTGTTTGTTGTTTGTGTTTGTGTTGTTTGTTGTTTGTTTGTGTGTTTGTTGTTTGTTTTGTGTTGTTTGTGTTTTGTTGTGTTGTTTGTTTTGTGTTGTTTGTTGTTTGTTGTTGTTTGTGTTGTGTTTGTTGTTTTGTTTGTTGTTGTGTTTTGTGTTTGTTTGTTGTGTTTGTTTTGTTTGTTGTTTGTTGTGTTGTTGTTTTTGTGTTGTTTGTTGTTTTGTTGTTGTGTTTGTGTTTGTTGTTTGTGTTGTGTTTTTGTTGTTGTTTGTTGTGTTTGTGTGTTGTTTGTTTGTTTTGTGTTTTGTTGTTTTGTTTGTGTTGTTTTTGTTGTTGTTTGTTTGTTGTTGTGTTGTTTGTGTTTGTTGTTGTTTGTGTTTTGTTGTTGTTGTGTTTGTGTTTTGTTTTTGTTTGTTGTGTGTTGTTGTTTGTGTGTTTTGTGTTGTGTTTGTTGTTGTTTGTTGTGTTTTGTGTTTGTTGTGTTTGTTTGTTGTTGTTTTTGTGTGTTTGTTTGTTGTTTGTTGTTTTGTTGTTTTGTTGTTGTTGTTTGTGTTGTGTTTTTTGTGTTGTTTGTTGTTTGTTTGTTGTTGTGTTTTTGTGTTGTTTGTGTTTTGTTTTGTGTTGTGTTGTTGTGTTGTTTTTGTGTTTTTGTGTTGTTTGTTTGTTGTGTTTGTTTGTTGTGTTTGTTTTTGTTGTGTTTGTTGTTTGTTGTGTTTGTTTGTTGTTTGTTGTGTTGTTTGTGTTTTGTTGTGTTTTTGTTTTGTTGTGTTTTTGTGTGTTGTTTGTGTTTTGTTGTGTTTTGTTTTGTTTTGTGTTGTTTGTTGTGTTTTGTTGTTTTGTGTTTTGTTGTTTGTTGTTTGTGTGTTGTGTTTTTTGTTGTTTGTTTGTGTTGTTGTGTTTGTTGTGTTGTGTTTTGTTGTTTGTTGTTTTTGTGTTTGTTTGTTGTTTGTGTGTTTTGTTTGTTGTGTTTGTTGTGTTGTTTGTTTTGTGTTTGTTGTTTGTTGTGTTGTTGTTTTGTTGTTGTTTGTGTTTGTTGTTGTTGTGTTTGTTGTTGTTTTTGTGTTTGTGTTTGTTGTGTTTGTTTGTGTGTTTTGTGTTGTTTTGTTTTGTTGTGTGTTTGTTGTTTTTGTGTTGTTGTTTTGTTGTGTTTGTTTTGTTGTTTGTGTTTTGTGTTGTTGTTTTTGTGTTTGTGTTGTTTGTGTTGTGTTTTTGTGTTGTTTGTTTTTGTGTTTGTTGTTGTTTTGTGTTGTTTGTGTTGTTTTTGTGTGTTGTTGTTTTGTTGTTTGTGTTTGTTTTGTGTTGTTTGTTGTTTGTGTTGTGTTTGTTGTTGTTGTGTGTTTGTGTTGTTTTGTGTTGTTTGTTTGTTGTTGTTGTGTTTGTTGTTTGTTGTTGTTTGTTGTTGTGTTTTTTGTTGTTTGTTGTTGTGTTGTTTGTGTTGTTGTTGTTTGTGTTTTGTTGTGTTGTTTGTGTTTGTTTGTGTTGTTGTTGTGTTTTGTTGTTTGTTGTTTGTGTTTGTTGTGTTTGTTGTTTTGTTGTTGTTTTGTTGTGTTGTGTTTGTTGTTGTTGTTTTGTGTTGTTTGTTGTGTTGTGTTGTTGTTTTGTTGTGTTTGTTGTTTTGTTGTGTTGTTTTGTGTTGTTTTGTGTTGTTTGTTGTTGTGTTGTTGTTTGTGTTTTGTTGTTGTTGTTTGTTGTTTGTTTTTGTTGTGTTGTTTGTTTGTTTGTGTGTTTGTTGTGTTTTGTTGTTTTGTGTGTTTTGTTTGTTGTTTGTGTTGTTGTTGTGTGTTGTTTTTTTGTTGTTTGTGTTTTGTTGTGTGTTTGTTTGTTGTTTGTGTTGTTTTGTGTTGTTTTGTTGTGTTGTGTTTTGTGTTTTGTTTGTGTTGTTGTGTTTTGTTTTGTTGTGTTGTTTTTTGTGTTGTTGTTTTGTTGTTTGTGTTTGTTTTGTTGTTGTGTTGTTTTGTGTTGTTTTGTTTGTGTTGTTTTTGTGTTGTTGTTTGTGTTTGTTGTGTGTTGTTTTGTTGTGTTTGTTGTTTGTTGTGTTTTGTTGTTTGTTTGTTGTGTTGTTTTGTTTGTGTTGTTGTTTTGTGTTTTTGTGTTTGTTGTTGTTTTGTTTGTGTTGTTTGTTTGTTGTGTTTGTGTTGTTGTTTTGTTGTTTGTGTGTTGTGTTGTTGTTTGTGTTGTTTTGTGTTTGTGTTGTTTTGTTGTGTGTTGTGTTTTGTTTGTTGTTGTTTGTTGTTTTTGTGTTGTTGTTGTTTGTTTTGTGTTGTGTTTTGTTTTGTGTTGTTGTTTGTTGTGTGTTGTTTGTGTGTTTGTTGTGTTTTGTTTTGTTGTTGTGTTGTTGTGTTTGTTTGTTGTTTTTTGTTGTTTGTGTTGTTGTTGTGTTGTTTGTTGTTTTGTTGTTTTGTTGTTTGTTTGTTTTGTGTTGTGTTTTGTTGTTTGTTGTTGTTTGTTGTGTTGTTGTGTGTTGTTGTTTGTGTGTTGTTTGTTGTTTGTTTGTGTTTTGTTTTGTTGTGTTGTTTGTTTGTTGTTTGTGTGTTTGTTTTGTTGTTTGTGTGTTTGTGTTGTTTTGTTGTTGTGTTTTTGTTGTGTTTTGTGTTGTTTGTTGTTGTGTTTGTGTTGTTTGTTGTTTTGTTGTTGTTGTTTGTTGTTGTGTTTTGTTGTGTTGTTTGTGTTTGTGTTGTTTGTTTGTGTTGTTTTGTTGTTTGTTGTGTTTGTTGTTTGTTGTTGTGTGTTTGTTGTGTTGTTGTGTTTGTGTTTGTGTTTGTTGTTTTGTTTTGTTGTGTTGTGTTTGTGTTGTTTGTGTTTGTGTTGTTGTGTTGTTGTTTGTTGTTTTTGTTGTGTTTTGTTTGTTGTGTTGTTGTTGTTTGTGTTTGTTGTTTTTGTGTTGTTGTTTTGTTGTTTGTTGTTTGTGTGTTGTTTTGTGTGTTTGTTTGTTTTGTTTGTTGTTTTGTGTTGTTTGTTGTTTTTGTTTGTGTTGTTTGTGTGTTTTGTGTTGTTTGTTTGTTTGTTGTTTTGTTGTTGTGTTGTTTTGTTTGTGTGTTGTTTTGTTGTGTGTTGTTTGTTTGTGTTGTTGTGTTGTGTTTTGTGTTTGTTTGTGTTGTTGTGTTTTGTTGTGTTGTTTGTTGTTGTGTTTGTTGTTTGTTTTGTTTTTGTTTGTTTTGTTTGTTGTTTTGTTGTGTGTTTGTTGTGTGTTTTGTTGTTTGTGTTGTTTGTTTGTGTTTGTTTTGTGTTTTGTTGTTTGTGTTGTTTGTGTGTTGTTTTTTGTGTTGTTGTTTGTTTGTTTTTGTTGTTTGTGTGTTGTGTGTTTGTTGTTGTTTGTTGTTTGTGTGTTGTGTTGTTTTGTTGTTGTTTGTGTTGTGTTTGTTTGTGTTGTTGTGTTTTTGTTGTGTTTGTTTTGTGTTTGTTTTGTTTTGTGTTGTTTGTTGTTGTGTTGTTTTGTTTGTGTTTTGTTGTGTTGTGTTGTTTTGTGTTGTTGTTGTTGTTTGTGTTTGTTGTTGTTGTGTTTTGTTTTGTTGTGTGTTTGTTGTTGTTTTGTTGTGTTTGTGTTGTTTGTTGTTTTGTTTGTTTTGTTGTGTTGTTTTGTGTTGTTTGTTGTGTTGTGTTTTTGTTTGTTTGTTGTTTGTGTTTGTTGTTGTTGTGTTGTTTGTGTGTTTGTGTTGTTTTGTGTTTGTGTTTGTTGTTGTGTTGTTTGTTTTGTTTTTGTTGTGTGTTGTTTGTGTTGTTGTTGTTTGTTTGTGTTGTTTTTGTGTTTTGTTGTTGTTGTTTGTGTTGTTTGTTGTGTTTTGTTGTTGTTTGTGTGTTTTGTTGTTTGTTGTTTGTGTGTTGTTGTTTGTTGTTGTTTGTGTTGTTTGTGTGTTGTTGTGTTTTTGTTGTGTGTTTGTTGTTGTTGTTGTTTTGTGTTTTGTGTTGTGTTTGTTGTTTGTTTGTGTTTGTGTTGTGTTGTTGTTTTGTTTGTTGTGTGTTGTTTGTTGTGTTTGTTGTGTTTTGTTTTGTTGTTTGTTGTTGTGTTTTGTGTTGTTTGTTGTTTTGTGTTTTGTGTTGTTGTTGTGTTTGTGTTGTTTTTGTTGTTTGTGTGTTTGTTGTTGTGTTTGTTTTGTGTTGTTGTTTGTTGTGTTTGTTTGTTGTTTGTTTGTTGTTTGTGTGTTTGTGTTTTGTGTGTTTGTTTTTGTTGTGTTTTGTTGTGTTGTGTGTTGTTTGTTGTTGTGTTTTGTTGTGTTTGTTGTTTGTGTTGTGTTTTGTTTGTGTTTGTGTTGTTTTGTTTGTTTGTTGTTGTGTTGTTTGTTGTTGTGTTGTTTTTTGTTGTTTTGTTTGTTTGTGTTGTTTTGTGTTGTTTTTGTTGTTTGTTGTTTTGTGTTGTGTTTTGTTGTGTTGTTGTGTTTTTGTTGTGTTTGTGTGTTGTTGTTTGTTGTTTGTTGTGTTGTTTTTTGTGTTTGTTGTTGTGTTTGTGTTTGTTTTGTTGTGTTGTTTGTTTGTTGTTTGTTGTGTTTTTGTTGTGTTGTTTTGTTTTTGTGTTGTGTTGTTGTTTTTGTGTTGTTGTTTGTGTTTTGTTGTGTTGTTTGTTGTTGTTGTGTTTGTTGTGTTTGTTTGTGTTTTGTGTTGTTGTTTTGTTGTTGTTGTTTGTTTGTGTTGTTTGTTTTGTTGTGTTGTTTGTGTTGTTTGTGTTGTTTTGTTTTTGTGTTGTTGTGTTTTGTTGTGTGTTTGTGTTTTGTTTGTGTTTGTTTGTTGTTGATTGTTGTTTGTGTTTGTTGTGTTTGTTTGTTGTTTTGTGTTGTGTTGTTTTTGTGTTGTGTTTGTTGTTTGTTTTGTTGTGTGTTGTTGTTTTTGTTGTTTTGTGTGTTTGTTTTTTTTGTTGTGTTTTTGTTGTTGTGTTTTGTTGTTGTTGTGTTTGTGTTGTGTTTGTTGTTTGTTGTGTTGTTGTTTTGTTGTGTTGTGTTTTGTTGTGTTGTTGTTTGTTGTTGTGTTTTGTTGTTTTGTTTTTGTGTTGTTTGTTGTTGTTGTGTTTTGTGTTGTGTTTTGTTTGTGTTGTTTGTGTTGTTTGTTTTTGTGTTTTTGTTGTGTTTGTTGTTGTGTTTGTTGTGTTTGTTTTTGTTGTGTTGTTGTTTTGTGTGTTGTTGTTTGTTGTGTTTGTTGTGTTTGTTGTTTTGTTGTGTTGTTTGTTGTTGTTGTTGTTTTGTTTTGTGTGTTGTTTGTTGTTTGTTGTTTTGTGTTTTGTGTTGTTGTTTTTTGTGTTGTTTGTTTGTTGTGTGTTGTGTTTTTTTGTTTGTTGTTTTGTGTTTGTTTGTTGTTGTTTTGTGTGTTTGTGTTGTTTGTTGTGTGTTGTTTGTTTGTTGTGTTGTTTGTGTTGTTGTTGTTTTGTTGTTTTGTGTTGTGTTGTGTTTGTGTTGTTTGTGTTGTTTTGTTGTGTTTTTGTGTTGTTGTTTGTTGTGTTTGTTTTGTTGTGTTGTTGTGTTTTGTTTGTGTGTGTTGTTTGTTGTTGTGTTGTTTGTGTTGTTGTTTTGTGTTGTTGTTGTGTTTGTTGTTTGTTGTGTTTTGTGTGTGTTTGTTGTTTGTGTTTGTTGTGTTTGTTGTTGTGTGTGTTGTGTTTTTGTGTTTGTTGTTGTGTTTTGTGTTTGTTGTGTTGTGTTGTTTTGTTTGTGTTGTTGTGTGTGTTTGTTTTGTTGTTGTTGTTTTTGTGTTGTTGTGTTTGTTTTGTTTGTGTTTGTTGTTTGTGTTTGTGTTTGTTGTTGTTTGTGTTGTTTGTGTTTTGTTGTTGTTTTTGTGTTGTGTTGTTTTGTTGTTTGTTTTGTGTGTTGTTTGTTTGTTTTTGTGTTGTTGTGTTTGTTGTGTTGTTTGTTGTTGTGTTGTTTTGTGTTTTTGTGTTTGTGTTGTGTTTGTTGTTGTGTTTGTTGTTTTTTGTTGTGTTGTTTGTTTGTTGTGTTTTGTTGTTGTGTTTTTGTGTTGTTGTGTTTTGTTGTTGTGTTTTGTTGTGTTGTTTGTGTTGTTTTGTGTGTTGTTTGTTGTGTGTTGTGTTGTTTTGTTGTTTGTGTTGTTTGTTTTGTGTGTTGTTGTGTTTGTTTTGTGTTGTTTTGTGTTGTTGTTGTTGTGTTTGTTTTTGTTGTGTTTTTGTGTTTGTTTGTTTGTGTTTTGTTGTTGTTTTGTTGTTTGTGTTTGTTTGTGTGTGTTGTTGTTTGTGTTTGTTGTTTGTGTTTGTTGTGTTTGTTTTGTGTGTTGTTGTGTTTGTTTGTTGTTGTTTGTTGTTTGTTTTGTTGTTGTTGTTTGTTGTGTTGTGTTTGTGTTTGTGTTTTGTTGTGTTGTTGTTTGTGTTGTGTGTTTGTTTTGTGTGTTGTTTGTTTGTTGTTGTGTTTTTGTTTTGTTGTTTTGTTTTTGTTGTTGTGTTTTGTTTGTTGTTGTGTTTTGTGTTGTTTTGTGTTGTTTGTTTGTGTTTTTGTTGTTTGTTTGTTTTTGTGTTTGTGTGTTGTGTTGTTGTTTGTTGTGTTTTGTGTTGTGTGTTTGTGTTGTTTGTTTGTGTGTGTTGTTTGTTGTTGTGTTGTGTTTGTTGTTGTTGTTTGTTGTTGTGTTTGTTGTTGTGTTTGTTGTTGTGTTTGTGTTGTTTGTGTGTTGTTGTGTTTGTTGTTGTTGTTTGTTTTTGTTGTTGTGTTTGTTGTGTTGATGTGTTTGTGTTGTTTGTTGTTGTTTGTGTTTGTGTTTTGTTGTGTTTTGTGTTGTTGTTTTGTGTGTTGTGTGTTTGTGTTTTGTGTTGTGTGTTGTTGTTTGTGTTTGTGTTGTTGTTGTGTTGTTTGTGTTTGTTGTGTTTTGTTGTGTTGTTTTGTGTTGTTTGTTGTGTTTTGTGTTGTTGTGTTTTGTTGTGTTGTTTGTTTGTTGTTTGTGTTGTGTTTGTGTTGTTTGTTGTGTTTTGTTGTTTTGTGTTTGTTGTGTGATTTGTGTTGTGTTGTTTTGTGTTGTTTGTTGTTGTTGTGTTTGTTGTTGTGTTGTTGTGTTTGTTTGTGTTGTTGTGTTTGTTGTTGTTGTGTTTGTTGTGTTTGTGTTGTTTTGTTGTGTTGTGTTGTTGTGTTGTTGTTTGTTGTTGTTTGTGTTGTGTTTTGTTTGTTGTTTGTGTGTTGTTGTGTTGTGTTTGTTGTGTTTGTGTTGTGTTGTGTTGTTTGTTGTGTTGTGTTTGTTGTTGTTGTTGTGTTGTTGTGTTGTTTGTTGTGTTTGTTTGTTGTTGTTTGTGTTTGTTTGTTTTGTGTTGTGTTTGTTGTGTTTTGTGTTTGTGTTGTTTGTGTTGTTGTGTTGTTGTTGTTTGTGTGTTGTGTTTGTTGTGTTTTGTGTTTGTTTGTTGTGTTGTTGTGTGTTGTGTGTTTTGTTGTGTTGTTTGTGTTTGTGTTTGTGTTGTTTGTGTGTTTTTGTTGTGTTGTTGTGTTTGTTTGTTGTGTGTGTTTGTTGTTGTGTTTGTTTGTGTTGTTTGTGTTGTGTTTGTTGTGTGTTGTGTTTTGTTGTTGTGTTGTGTTGTGTGTTTGTTGTTTGTGTTGTGTTGTGTTTGTTTGTTGTGTTGTTGTTTGTTTTGTGTGTGTTGTTGTTGTTTGTGTGTGTTTTGTTGTTTGTGTTGTGTGTTGTTGTGTTTGTTGTGTTGTGTTTTGTTGTTGTTGTTTTGTGTTGTTTTTGTGTTTGTTGTGTTGTGTGTTTTTGTTTGTGTTGTTTGTTGTGTTTGTTTTGTGTGTGTTGTTTGTGTTGTTTTGTGTTGTTTTGTGTTTGTGTTTGTTGTGTGTTGTTTTGTGTTGTTGTGTTTGTGTTGTTTGTTGTTTGTGTTGTTTGTTGTGTTTTGTTGTGTTGTGTTTGTGTTGTTGTGTTGTTTGTTGTGTTTGTGTTGTGTGTTGTGTTTTGTTTGTGTGTTGTGTTGTTGTTTGTGTTTGTGTTGTGTTGTTTGTTGTGTGTTGTGTTGTGTTGTGTGTTTTGTGTTGTGTTTTTTGTTGTGTTTGTGTTGTTGTTGTGTTGTTTGTTTTTGTGTGTTTTGTTGTTGTGTTTGTGTGTTGTGTTTGTTGTGTTTGTTGTTTTGTGTTGTTGTTGTTGTTGTTTGTGTGTTTGTTGTGTTGTTTGTGTTTGTTGTGTTTGTGTTGTTGTTGTTTGTGTGTTGTGTTTGTGTGTTGTTTTTGTGTTTGTTGTTGTTTGTGTTGTGTTTTTGTTGTTTGTGTGTTGTTGTTGTGTTTGTTTGTGTTTGTTGTGTTGTTGTTTTGTGTTTGTGTTGTGTTTGTTGTTGTTGTTTGTGTTGTGTTTGTTGTGTTGTTGTGTTTGTGTTTGTTTGTGTGTTTGTGTGTTGTGTTGTGTTGTTGTGTTTGTTGTGTTGTTGTTGTTTTTTTTGATTTGTTGTTTGTGTTGTGTTTGTTGTGTTGTTGTTTTGTGTTTGTTGTTGTGTTGTGTTGTGTTTTGTTTGTTGTTGTGTTGTGTGTTTTGTTGTTGTTTGTGTTTGTTGTTTTGTGTTGTGTTGTGTTTGTTGTTGTTTGTGTTTGTTTGTTGTGTTTGTTGTTGTTGTTTTTGTTGTTTGTGTTTGTGTTGTGTTGTGTTGTGTTTTTGTTTGTTTGTGTGTTGTTTGTGTTTGTTGTTTGTGTTGTTTTGTGTTGTTGTGTTTGTTGTTGTGTTGTGTGTTGTTGTTTTGTGTTGTGTTTGTTTGTGTTTGTGTTGTTGTGTTTTGTTGTGTTGTTGTGTTTTTGTTGTGTGTTTGTTGTTTGTGTTGTTGTTTTGTTTGTTGTGTTGTTTGTTGTGTTTTGTGTTGTTGTTGTTTGTGTTTTGTGTGTTTTGTTGTTGTGTGTTGTTGTTGTTGTTTGTTTGTGTTGTGTGTTTTGTTTGTGTTGTTTTGTTGTTTGTGTGTGTTGTTTGTGTTGTTTGTTTTTTGTTGTGTTTGTTGTTGTGTTGTGTTTGTTGTTTTGTGTTGTTGTGTTTTGTTGTGTTTGTGTTGTTGTTTGTTTGTTGTGTTTTGTTGTGTGTTTGTTTGTGTTGTGTTGTTGTGTTTGTGTTGTTGTGTTTTTGTTGTTTGTGTTGTTTTTGTTGTGTTTGTTGTGTTTGTTTGTTGTGTGTTGTTTGTTGTTGTTGTTTGTGTTTGTGTGTTGTTGTTTGTTGTTTGTGTTGTGTTGTTTGTGTTTTGTTTGTGTTGTGTTTTTGTTGTGTGTTGTTGTTTGTTTGTGTTTGTGTGTTTTGTGTTGTTGTGTTGTGTTTTGTTGTTTGTTGTGTTTTGTTGTGTTGTTGTGTTGTTGTTGTTTGTGTTTGTGTTGTTGTTGTTTGATTTTTTGTTTTGTGTGTTTGTGTGTTTGTGTTGTGTTGTGTTTGTGTTTGTTGTTGTGTGTTGTTTGTGTTTGTTGTGTGTTGTGTTGTTTGTTGTGTTTGTGTTTTGTTTTGTGTGTTGTTGTGTTGTGTTTTGTTTGTGTTTTGTGTGTTGTTTGTTGTTTGTGTGTGTTTTGTTGTTGTTGTGTTTGTGTTGTTGTTTGTGTTTTGTGTTGTTTGTTTGTGTTTTGTTGTGTTTGTGTGTTGTGTTGTTGTTTTGTGTTGTTGTTGTTTGTTGTGTTGTTTTGTTGTTTGTTGTTGTTTGTGTTGTGTTGTTGTGTGTTGTTTGTGTTTTGTTTTGTTGTGTGTTTGTTTGTGTGATTGTTGTGTTTGTGTTGTTTGTTGTGTTTTGTGTGTTGTTTGTGTTGTGTGTTTGTTTGTGTTTTGTTGTTGTTGTGTTGTTGTTGTTTGTGTTGTTGTGTTTGTTTGTGTGTTTGTGTTGTTGTTGTTGTTTTGTTGTGTTGTGTTTGTTTTTTTGTGTTGTGTTGTTGTTGTGTTTGTTGTTGTTTGTTTTTGTGTTGTGTTTGTTGTTGTGTGTTTTGTTTTGTTGTTTGTTGTTGTTGTGTTTGTTGTGTGTTGTTGTGTTTTGTTTGTGTGTTGTTGTGTGTTTTGTTGTGTGTTTGTTGTGTTGTGTTGTTGTTTTGTGTTGTTGTGTTGTTTGTTGTGTGTGTTGTTTGTTGTGTTGTTGTGTTTGTGTGTTTGTTGTTGTGTTTTGTTTGTTGTGTGTTTTGTGTTGTTGTTTGTTTGTGTTTGTGTGTTGTGTTTGTTGTTGTGTGTTGTTGTTTGTGTTGTTTTGTGTGTTGTTTGTGTTGTGTTTTGTGTGTGTTGTTTTGTGTTGTTGTGTTGTGTTGTTTTTGTGTTGTTGTGTTTGTTGTTTGTTGTTGTGTTGTTGTTGTGTTGTTTGTTGTGTTGTGTGTTGTGTTGTTGTTGTTTGTTGTGTTGTTTGTGTTGTGTGTGTTTTGTTTGTGTTGTTGTGTTTGTTGATTGTTTGTTGTGTTGTGTGTGTTTTGTTGTGTTTGTTGTTGTGTTTGTTGTGTTGTGTTGTTTGTTGTGTTTGTTGTTGTTGTTGTGTTTGTTTGTTGTGTGTTTGTGTTTGTTGTTTGTGTTGTGTGTTTTTGTGTTGTTGTGTTTGTGTTGTGTTTGTTGTTTGTTGTTGTTGTGTTTTGTTGTTGTTGTGTTGTGTTTGTTTTTGTGTTGTTTGTTTGTGTTGTTGTTTGTGTTTGTGTGTTTGTTTGTGTTGTTGTTTGTGTGTTGTGTTTTGTTGTGTTGTTGTGTTTGTTTTGTTGTGTGTTGTTGTGTTTGTTGTGTTGTTTGTGTTGTTTGTGTGATGTTGTTGTGTGTTGTTGTGTTGTTGTTTGTGTGTGTTTGTTGTTGTGTTGTTTGTTGTGTGTTGTGTTTGTTGTTGTGTTGTTTGTTGTGTTGTGTTGTTGTGTTGTTTGTTGTGTTTGTTGTTGTTGTGTTTGTGTTGTGTGTGTTGTTTTGTGTTTGTTTTGTTGTTGTGTTTGTTGTGTTTGTGTGTGTTTGTTGTTGTGTTTGTTGTGTTTTTGTTTGTGTTTGTGTGTGATGTTTGTGTTTGTTGTGTTTTGTTTGTGTTGTTGTGTTGTTTTGTTTTGTGTGTTTGTTTGTTGTTGTGTTTGTTGTGTTGTTTGTGTTGTTGTGTTGTGTTTTTGTTTGTGTGTTTGTTGTGTTTTGTGTTGTGTTGTTTTGTGTTTGTGTTGTTTGTTTGTGTTGTGTTGTTTTGTGTTGTGTTTGTGTTTTTGTTGTTGTGTTGTGTTGTGTTTTGTTTGTTGTTGTGTGTTTGTGTGTGTTTGTGTGTGTTGTTTGTTTTGTTTGTTGTTGTTGTGTTTTGTTGTTTGTGTTGTTTGTGTTGTGTTGTTTTGTTGTGTGTTTGTTTGTTGTTGTGTTTGTGTTGTGTGTTGTTTGTTTGTGGTTTGTTGTGTGTGTTTTGTGTTGTTGTGTGTTTGTTTTTGTGTGTTTGTGTTGTTTGTGTTGTTGTTGTGTTTGTTGTGTTGTTTGTTGTTTGTTGTTGTGTTGTTGTGTGTTTGTTGTTTGTTGTTGTGTTTGTTGTTTGTTGTGTTGTGTTGTTGTTTTGTGTGTTTGTTGTTTTGTTGTTGTTTGTGTTGTTGTGTGTTTGTGTTGTTTGTTTTGTTGTGTTTTGTGTTGTGTTTGTGTGTTTGTTGTTGTTGTTTGTGTTGTTTGTGTGTTGTTTGTGTTGTTGTTTTGTGTGTTGTGTTTGTTTGTGTGTTGTTTTGTGTTGGTGTTGTTGTGTTTTGTTTGTGTTTTTGTGTGTTGTGTGTTTGTTGTGTTGTGTTGTTGTGTTTGTTGTGTGTGTTTGTGTTGTTTGTGTTGTTTTGTGTGTTGTGTGTTTGTGTTGTTGTGTTTTTGTTGTGTTGTTGTGTGTTGTTGTTTGTGTTGTTGTTGTGTTGTTGTGTTGTGTTTTGTGTGTTTTGTTGTTTGTGTTGTTTGTTGTTGTGTTTGTGTTGTTGTTGTTTGTGTTGTGTTGTTTGTTTGTGTGTTTGTTGTGTTGTGTTTGTTGTGTTGTTGTTGTGTGTTTGTGTTTGTGTGTTGTTTGTGTTGTGTGTTGTTTGTGTTGTTGTTGTGTGTGTGTTGTTTTGTGTTTGTGTTGTGTTGTTTTTGTGTTTTGTTGTTTGTTGTGTTGTTTGTTTGTTGTGTTTGTGTGTGTTGTTGTTTGTGTTGTTTGTTGTGTTTTGTGTTTGTGTTGTGTTGTTTGTGTGTTGTGTTTGTTGTTGTGTTGTTGTGTTGTGTTGTTTTGTGTTGTGTGTTGTTGTGTTGTTTGTTGTTGTTGTGTTTGTGTTGTTTTGTTGTTTGTTGTGTTGTGTGTTTGTGTTGTTTGTGTTTGTTGTGTTGTTTGTGTTGTTGTTGTTTTTGTGTTGTGTTGTTTGTGTTGTGTGTTGTTTGTTTGTGTTTGTTGTTGTGTTGTTTGTTGTGTTTGTGTGTTGTTGTGTTGTTGTTGTGTTTTTGTTTGTTGTTTGTGTTGTTTGTTGTGTTTGTGTGTGTTGTGTTGTGTTGTTTGTTTTGTTGTGTTGTGTGTTTGTGTTGTTGTGTTTGTGTTTGTTGTGTTGTGTTGTGTTTTGTGTGTTTGTTGTTTGTGTTTGTGTGTGTTTGTTTTGTGTTGTGTTGTTGTGTGTTTTGTGTTGTTTGTGTGTTTTGTTTGTGTTGTTGTTTGTTGTTGTTGTGTTTGTGTTTGTGTGTGTGTTGTTTTGTGTTGTGTTGTTTGTTGTGTGTTTGTTGTTTTGTGTTGTGTTGTGTTGTTTGTGTGTTGTGTTGTTTGTGTTGTTTGTGTGTTTGTTGTTGTGTTGTGTGTTGTTTTGTGTTTGTTGTTGTTTGTGTGTTGTTGTTTTGTGTTTGTGTGTGTGTTGTTGTTTGTGTTTTGTGTTGTTGTTTGTTTTGTTGTGTTTGTTGTTTTGTGTTGTTTGTTGTGTTTTGTGTGTTGTTGTGTTTTGTTGTTGTGTTGTTTTTGTGTGTTTTGTGTTTGTTGTTGTGTTTTGTGTTGTTTGTTGTTGTGTTTGTTTGTGTTGTGTGTTGTTTGTGTTTTTGTTTGTGTTGTGTTTGTTGTGTTTGTGTTGTTTGTGTTGTTTTGTGTGTTTGTGTTTGTTGTGTGTTGTTTTGTGTTGTTTGTTGTTGTGTGTTGTGTTGTTTTGTTGTGTGTTGTTGTGTGTTGTTGTGTTTTGTGTTGTTTGTTGTTGTTTGTGTGTGTTGTGTTGTTTGTGTGTTTGTTGTGTTTGTTTGTGTTGTTGTTGTTTGTGTTGTGTTGTTTGTGTTGTTTGTGTGTTTGTTGTTTGTTGTTGTGTTGTGTTTGTTGTGTTTTGTTTGTGTTGTGTGTTTGTTGTGTTGTTTGTGTTTTGTTGTTGTTTGTGTGTGTTGTTTTGTGTTGTGTGTTGTGTTGTGTTTGTTGTGTTGTTTGTTTGTTGTTGTTTGTGTTGTTGTGTGTTTGTGTGTTTGTTGTGTTGTTTTGTTGTGTGTTTGATGTTTGTTGTGTTGTTGTTTGTTGTTTGTGTGTTTGTTGTTGTTTGTGTGTTGTTGTTGTTGTTTGTGTTTGTGTGTTTGTTGATGTGTTTGTGTTTGTTTGTTGTGTTTGTTGTTTGTGTTGTGATTTGTGTTTTGTGTGATTTGTTGTTGTGTTTGTGTTGTGTTGTTTTGTGTTGTTGTTTGTGTTTGTGTGTTGTGTTTTGTTTGTGTTGTGTTTGTTTGTGTTGTTTTGTGTTGTGTGTTTGTTGTGTTGTTTTGTGTTTGTTTTGTGTTGTTGTTTGTGTGTTGTGTTTTGTGTGTTTGTGTTGTTTGTGTGTTGTGTTGTTTTGTTGTGTTTGTTTGTGTGTTGTTGTTTGTGTTGTGTTGTTTGTGTGTTTGTGTGTTTTTGTTGTGTTGTGTGTTGTTTGTTGTTTGTTGTGTGTGTTTTGTTGTGTGTGTTGTTTTGTGTTGTTGTTGTGTTGTTTTGTTTGTTGTGTTTGTGTTGTTTGTTTGTGTGTTGTGTGTTTGTTTTGTGTTTGTGTTTGTTGTGTTGTTGTTTGTGTTGTGTGTTTTGTTTGTGTTGTGTTGTGTTGTTGTGTGTTTGTTGTTGTGTGTTTGTGTTGTTTGTTGTGTTTGTTGTTTGTTGTGTTGTTTGTGTTGTTTGTTTTGTGTTGTTTGTGTTGTTTGTTGTGTTGTTTGTGTTTGTTGTTGTTTGTGTTGTTTGTTTGTGTTGTTTGTGTTTGTGTTGTTGTTGTTTGTTTGTGTTGTTTGTTGTGTTTGTTTTTGTGTGTTGTTGTGTTTGTTGTGTTTGTTTGTGATTGTGTTGTTGTGTTTGTTGTGTGTTTGTTTGTGTGTTTGTTGTGTTGTTTTGTGTTGTTTGTGTTTGTGTTGTGTTTGATTGTTGTTTGTGTGTTTGTGTTGTTTGTTGTTGTTTGTTTGTTTTGTTGTGTGTTGTTGTTTTGTTGTTTGTTGTTGTTGTGTTGTTGTGATGTTTGTTGTGTTTGTGTTGTTGTTGTGTTTTTGTGTTGTTTTGTTGTTTGTTGTTGTGTTGTTGTGTTTGTTGTGTGTGTTGTTTTTGTTGTTGTGTGTTGTGTTTGTTGTGTTGTTTTGTTGTGTTGTTGTTTTGTGTTTGTTGTTTGTGTGTGTTGTGTGTTTTGTGTTTGTGTTGTTTGTGTGTTGTGTTTGTTGTTTGTGTTTTGTTTGTTGTGTTGTTTGTGTTTGTTGTTTGTGTTTGTGTTGTGTTGTTTGTGTTGTTTGTTGTGTTGTTTGTGTTTGTGTTTTGTGTGTTGTTGTTTGTGTTGTTTTGTTGTGTTGTGTTTGTTGTGTGTTTGTGTTTGTTGTTTTGTTTGTTGTGTTGTTGTTTGTGTGTTGTTGTGTTTGTTGTGTTTGTGTTGTGTGTTTGTTTGTGTGTTTTTGTTGTGTTGTTGTTGTGTTGTTGTGTTTGTTGTTGTGTTTGTGTTTGTGTTGTTGTTTGTGTTGTGTTTGTTTGTTGTGTTGTGTGTTTTGTTTTGTGTTGTGTTGTTTGTGTTTGTTTGTTTGTGTTGTGTTTGTTGTTTGTGTTGTTTGTTGTGTTTGTTGTGTTGTTGTGTTTTGTTGTGTTGTTGTTTGTGTTGTTTTGTTGTTGTGTTGTTTGTTGTGTTTGTTGTGTTTGTTTGTGTTTGTGATTGTGTTTTTGTGTTGTTTGTGTGTTGTGTTGTTTGTTTGTGTTGTGTTTTGTGTTGTGTTTGTGATTGTTGTTGTTGTTTTGTTGTGTTTTGTTGTGTGTTTGTGTTTGTTGTTTTGTTGTTTGTGTTGTTTTGTGTTGTGTGTTGTTTGTGTTGTTGTGTTTTGTTTGTTGTTGTGTTTGTTTGTTGTGTGTTTGTGTTGTGTTGTTTGTGTTGTTGTTTGTGTTGTGTGTTTTGTTTGTGTTGTGTTTGTTGTGTTGTTGTTTTGTGTTTTGTTGTGTTGTTGTGTTGTTTTGTGTTTTGTTTGTTTGTGTTGTTGTGTTTGTTTGTGTTGTGTTTGATGTTGTGTTGTTGATTGTTGTTTTGTTGTTTGTTGTTTGTTTGTGTGTTGTTTTGTTGTGTTTGTTTTGTGTTGTTTGTTGTGTGTTGTGTTGTTTGTGTGTTGTTGTGTTTGTGTTGTGTTTGTTGTTTTGTTGTGTTTTGTGTGTTGTGTTGTGTTTGTGTGTTGTTTGTGTTTTGTTGTTTGTTGTTTGTTTGTTGTTGTGTTGTGTTGTTGTTGTTTTGTGTGTTGTGTTTGTTGTTTTGTTTTGTTGTTTTGTTGTGTTTGTGTTTGTTTGTGTGTTGTTTGTGTGTTTTGTTGTGTTGTGTTTGTGTGTTGTGTTGTGTTTTTGTTGTTGTGTTGTTTGTTTTTGTTTTGTTGTGTGTTTGTTTGTTGTGTTGTTGTGTTTTGTTTGTTGTGTTGTTGTTTGTGTTTGTGTTGTGTTGTGTTGTGTTGTTTTGTGTGTTGTGTTGTGTTTGTTTTGTTTTTGTGTTTTGTTGTTGTTGTTTGTTGTGTTTGTTGTTGTTTGTTGTGTTGTGTTTTGTTGTGTTGTGTTTGTTTGTGTTTTGTTGTTTGTGTTGTTGTGTGTTTGTTGTGTTTTGTGTTGTTTGTTTGTTGTTTTGTTGTTGTTGTTTGTGTTGTGTTTGTTGTTTGTGTGTTTGTTTGTTTGTGTTGTTGTTTGTTTGTGTTTTGTGTTGTTTGTGTTGTTGTTTGTTTTGTGTTGTGTTTTGTGTTGTGTTGTTTGTGTTTGTGTTGTGTTTTGTTGTTGTTTGTGTGTGTTTGTTGTTGTGTTGTTGTTTGTGTTTTGTTTGTTTGTGTTTGTTTTGTGTTGTGTTGTGTTTTGTGTTTGTTGTGTTTGTGTTTGTTGTTTGTGTGTTGTTTTGTGTGTTTGTTTGTGTTGTGTGTTTGTTGTTTGATTGTTTGTTGTTTGTGTTGTTTGTGTGTTGTGTTGTTTTGTGTTTGTGTTTGTTTGTTGTTTGTTGTTGTGTTTTGTTGTGTTTGTTGTGTTGTGTTGTTGTGTTGTGTTTTGTTTGTTTGTGTTTTGTGTTGTGTTTGTTGTGTTGTTGTGTTGTTTGTGTTTGTTGTTTTGTTGTGTTTGTGTGTTGTTGTTTTGTTGTGTTTGTGTTTGTTTTGTTGTTTGTGTTGTGTTTTGTGTGTGTTTGTTTGTTTGTTGTGTTGTGTGTTTGTTGTTGTGTGTTTGTTGTGTTTTGTTGTGTTGTGTTGTTTTGTTGTTTGTGTTGTTTGTGTTTGTTGTGTTGTGTGTTTGTTTTGTGTTGTTGTTGTGTGTTTGTGTTGTTTTGTGTGTTTTGTTGTGTTTGTGTGTTGTTTTGTTTTGTTGTTGTTGTTTGTGTTTGTTGTGTTGTGTGTTGTGTTGTTTGTGTTGTTTGTTTGTTGTTGTGTGTTGTGTTTGTTGTTTTGTGTTGTTGTTTTGTTTTGTTGTTTGTGTTGTTTGTGTTGTGTTTGTGTTGTTTGTTGTGTTGTTTGTTGTGTTTGTTGTGTTTTGTGTTGTTGTGTTTTGTTGTTGTGTTGTGTTTTGTTGTTTTGTGTTGTGTTTGTTGTGTTGTGTGTTTGTTGTGTGTGTTTGTGTTTGTTGTTGTTTTGTTTGTGTTGTGTTTGTTTGTGTTGTTGTTTGTGTTGTTTGTTGTGTGATTTGTTGTGTTTGTGTTGTTTTGTTGTGTTGTTGTGTTGTGTTTGTTTGTGTTGTTGTGTGTTTTTGTGTTGTGTGTTGTGTTTGTGTTGTTTGTGTTTGTTGTGTGTGTTTGTTTGTGTTTTTGTTTGTTGTGTTGTGTTTGTTGTTGTTTGTTTTGTGTTGTTGTTTGATGTGTTTGATGTTGTTGTTTGTGTTGTGTTTTGTTGTGTTTGTTTGTGTTGTTTGTTGTGTTTGTGTGTTTGTGTGTTGTTTGTGTTTGTTGTTGTTTGTTGTGTTGTTGTGTTGTTTTGTGTTTTGTTGTTGTTGTTTGTGTTGTTTGTGTTGTTGTTGTTTTTGTTTGTGTTGTTGTTGTTTTGTGTTGTGTTTGTTTGTGTGTTTGTTGTTTTTGTGTGTTGTGTTTTTGTTGTTGTTGTTGTGTTTGTTGTGTGTTTGTTGTTGTTTGTTGTTTGTTGTGTGTTGTGTGTTTTTGTTGTTTGTTGTTTGTGTTGTTGTTTGTTGTTGATTTGTGTTGTGTTTGTTTTGTTGTTTGTGTGTTTTTGTGTTTGTTGTTTGTGTTGTGTTTGTTGTTTGTTGTGTTGTGTTGTTTTGTTGTGTTTGTTGTGTTGTGTTGTTGTGTTGTTTGTTGTGATGTGTTGTTGTTGTGTTTGTTTGTGTTGTTGTTGTGTTGTTTTGTGTTGTTTGTGTGTTGTTTTGTGTGTTGTTTTGTTGTGTTTTGTGTTGTTTGTTGTTGTTTGTTGTTTGTGTTTGTTGTTTGTGTTTGTTGTTGTGTTTGTTGTGTGTTGTTTGTTTGTGTTGTTGTGTTTGTGTGTTGTTTTGTTGTTTGTGATGTTGTTGTTGTTTGTTGTGTTGTTGTGTTTGTGTTGTTTTTGTTGTTTTGTGTTTGTTGTTGTTGTTTGTTGTGTGTTTGTTTGTTGTTTGTTGTGTTTGTTGTGTGTTGTTTGATTGTGTTGTGTTTGTGTTTTGTTGTTGTTTGTTGTGTTTTTGTTTTGTGTTGTGTTGTTGTTGTTTGTTGTGTTGTGTTTTGTGTTGTTGTTGTTTGTGTTTGTTGTGTTGTTTTGTGTTGTGTTTGTTGTGTGTTGTTGTGATTTTGTTTGTTGTGTTGTTGTTTGTGTGTTTGTGTTGTTTGTTGTTTGTTGTTGTTTGTTGTGTGTTTGTTTGTTGTTTGTGTTGTGTGTTTGTGTTGTTGTGTTTGTTTGTGTTTGTTGTTTTGTTTGTGTTGTGTTTGTTGTGTTGTTGTGTTTGTTGTGTGTTGTTTGTTGTGTTGTTTTGTTTGTGTGTGTTTGTTGTTTGTTGTGTTGTTTTGTTTGTGTTTGTGTTTGTGTTGTTGTTGTTTGTTGTTTGTTTTGTGTTGTGTTTGTGTTGTTTTGTTGTGTTGTTGTTTGTTGTGTTTGTTGTTTTGTGTGTTTGTGTTGTTGTGTTTGTTGTGTGTTGTTTTGTGTTTGTTGTTGTTTGTTGTGTTTGTGTTGTGTGTTTGTGTGTTGTTTTGTTGTGTTGTTTGTTTGTGTTGTTTGTTGTTTGATGTGTTGTTTTGTTTGTTTGTTGATTGTTTTTGTGTTGTTGTTGTGTTGTTTGTTGTGTTTTGTTTGTGTTGTTGTGTTTGTGTTGTTGTGTTTGTGTTGTTGTTTGTTTGTGTGTTGTTTGTGTTTGTGTTGTTGTTTGTTGTGTTTGTGTTGTTTGTTGTGTGTGTTGTTTGTTGTTTGTTGTTTTTGTGTGTTGTGTGTTGTTTGTTTGTGTGTTGTTGTTTGTGTTGTTTGTTTGTTTGTGTTGTTGTTGTTGTGTTGTTTTGTTGTTGTGTGATTTGTTGTGTTGTTTGTGTGTGTTTGTGTTGTTTGTGTGTTTTGTTGTGTTGTGTTTTGTGTTTGTTGTTGTTGTGTTTGTTTTGTGTTGTTGTGTTTGTTTTGTGTTGTGTGTTGTTTGTGTTGTGTTGTTTTGTGTTGTGTTTGTGTGTTGTTTGTGATTTGTTGTTTTGTTGTTTGTGTTGTTTGTGTTTGTTGTTGTTTTGTTGTTGTTTGTGTGTTTGTTGTGTGTTTTGTGTTTGTTGTGTTTTGATTGTTTGTGTTGTTTGTGTTGTTGTGTGTTGTTTGTTGTTTGTTGTTTTGATGTGTGTTTTGTTTTGTTTGTGTGTTGTGTTTGTTGTTGTGTTGTTGTGTTGTGTTTGTTTGTTGTTTGTTGTGTGTTGTGTTGTGTGTTTGTTGTTGTTTTTGTTTGTGTGTTGTTGTGTTTGTTGTTGTGTTTTGTTGTGATGTTGTGTTTGTTTGTTGTGTTTTTGTTGTTTGTGTGTTGTTTGTTGTGTGTTGTTTGTGTTTTGTTGTTGTGTGTGTTGTGTTGTTTTGTGTTGTGTTTGTTGTGTTGTTTGTTGTTTGTGTGTGTTTGTTTGTGTTGTTTGTGTTTGTGTTGTGTTTTGTTTTGTGTTTGTTTGTGTGTTGTTTGTTTTGTTGTGTGTTGTTGTGTTTGTTTGTTTGTGTTTGTTGTTGTGTTTTGTTGTTTGTGTGTTGTGTTTTGTTGTTTGTGTTGTGTGTTGTGTTGTGTTGTTGTTTTGTGTTTGTGTGTTGTTGTTTTGTTGTTGTGATTGTTGTTGTGTTTTGTTGTTTGTTGTGTTGTGTTTTGTGTGTTGTTTTGTGTTTGTGTGTTTTTGTTGTGTGTTGTTTGTTTGTGTTTGTTGTTTGTGTTGTTGTGTTGTTTGTTGTTGTGATTGTTTGTTGTTGTGTTTTGTTTGTTGTGTGTTTTGTGTTGTTGTTGTGTGTTGTTTGTTTGTGTTTGTTGTGTTTGTTGTTTGTGTTTTGTTGTTGTTGTGTTGTTTGTGTTTGTGTTGTTGTTGTGTTGTGTTTGTGTGTTGTGTTGTTGTGTTTGTGTTGTGTGTTTTGTTGTTTGTTGTTGTTGTGTTGTTGTTTTGTGTGTTTGTGTGTGTTGATTTGTTGTTTGTTGTTTTTGTGTGTTGTTTGTTGTTGTTGTTTGTTGTGTGTGTTGTTGTGTTTGTTTGTGTTGTGTGTTTTGTGTTGTTGTTGTTTGTGTTTGTTGTGTTGTGTTTTTGTTGTGTTTGTGTGTGTTTGTGTTGTTGTGTGTTTGTTGTTGTTTGATTGTTGTTGTGTTTGATGTTGTTGTTGTTTGTTTTGTGTGTTGTGTTTGTGTTTTGTGTTGTTTGTTTTGTTGTTGTGTGATGTTTGTGTTTGTTTGTTGTTGTGTTTGTGTGTTTTTTGTGTTGTGTTGTTTGTTTTGTGTTGTTTTGTGTGATTTGTTTGTGTTGTTGTTTTGTTTGTGTGTTGTGTTGTTGTGTTTGTTGTTGTTGTTGTTGTTTGTTGTTTTGTGTTTGTTGTTTGTGTTGTGTTTGTTGTGTTGTTGTTGTGTTTTGTTGTTGTGTTGTGATTGTGTTGTGTGTTTTTGTGTGTTGTTTTGTGTTTGTGTTGTTGTTTGTGTTTGTGTTGTTTGTTGTTGTTGTGTTTTGTGTTTGTTGTTTGTGTGTTGTTGTGTTGTTGTTTGTTTGTGTGTTTTGTGTTGTTGTTGTTGTTTTGTTGTTGTGTTGTGTTGTGTTTTGTTGTTGTGTTTGTGTGTTTGTTGTTTTGTGTTGTTGTTGTTTTGTGTTGTGTTGTGTGTTTGTTTGTTGTGTTGTTGTTGATTGTTTGTGTGTTGTTGTTGTGTTGTTTGTTGTGTTGTTGTGTTTGTTGTTGTTTGTTTGTTGTGTGTTGTTGTTTGTTGTTGTGTTTGTTTGTGTTGTTGTTTGTGTTTGTGTTGTTTGTGTTGTTGTTTGTTGTGTTGTTTTGTGTTTTGTGTGTGTTGTTTGTGTTGTGTTTTTGTGTTGTTGTTGTGTTTGTGTTTGTGTTGTTGTGTTGTTTGTTGATTGTTGTGTTGTTGTGTGTGTTTTGTTGTGTGTTTGTTGTGTGTTGTTGTTTGTTGTGTTTGTTGTTTGTTGTGTTGTGTTGTTGTTTGTGTTGTGTGTTGTTGTGTGTTGTTTGTTGTTTGTGTTGTGTGTTTGTTGTGTTTGTGTTTGTTGTGTGTGTTTGTTTGTGTTGTTGTGTTGTGTGTTTGTGTGTTGTTTGTGTGTTGTTGTTGTTGTTTGTGTTGTTGTGTTTTGTTTGTGTTGTTGTTGTGTTTGTGTTGTTTGTTGTGTGTTTGTTGTTGTTGTGTTTTGTTGTGTTGTTTGTTGTGTTTGTGTTGTTTGTGTTTGTGTTGTTTGTTGTTGTGTTGTTTGTGTGTTGTTGTTGTTTTTGTGTTGTTGTGTTGTGTTTGTGTTTTGTTGTGTGTTGTTTGTTTGTGTGTTGTTTGTTGTTTGTGTTGATGTGTTGTTTTGTTGTTGTGTTTGTTGTTGTGTTGTTTGTTGTGTGTTGTTTTGTTGTGTTGTTTGTGTTGTGTTTTGTTGTTGTTTGTTGTGTTGTTTGTGTTTGTTGTTGTTTTGTGTGTTGATTTGTTTGTTGTTTGTGTTGTGTTGTGTTTTGTGTTGTTTGTGTGTTGTTGTGTTTTGTTTGTTGTGTTGTTTGTTGTGTTGTGTGTTTGTTTGTGTGTTGTGTTGTGTTGTTTGTGTTTTGTTGTTGTGTTGTTTTTGTTGTGTTTGTTTTGTGTTGTTTGTGTTTGTTGTGTTTGTTGTTGTTGTGTGTTGTTGTTTGTGTTGTTTGTGTTTTGTGTGTGTTGTGTTGTTTTGTTGTTTGTGTTTGTGTTGTTTGTTTTGTGTTGTGTTTGTTGTTGTGTTGTGTGTTTGATTGTGTTTTGTTGTGTTGTTTTGTGTTGTGTTGTTTGTTTTGTTGATGTTGTTTGTTTGTTGTTGTTGTTTGTGTTGTTTTTGTGTTTGTTGTTTGATTGTGTGTTTGTTTTGTGTTTTGTGTGTTTGTGTTGTTGTTTGTGTTTGTGTGTTGTTTGTGTGTTGTGTTTGTTGTGTTGTTTTGTTTGTTTGTTGTGTGTTTGTGTGTTGTGTTGTTTGTGTTGTTGTGTTGTGTTTTTTGTTGTGTTGTTGTGTGTGTTTGTGTTGTTTTGTTTGTGTTGTTTGTTTTGTGTTGTGTGTTGTTTGTGTGTTTGATGTTGTTTGTTGTTTGTTGTTTTTGTGTGTTTTGTTTGTTGTTGTTGTTTGTTGTTTTGTGTTTGTGTTGTGTGTTTGTTGTTGTTTTGTTGTTGTGTGTGTTGTTTTGTGTTGTGTGTTGATTGTTTGTTTTTGTGTTTGTTGTTGTTTTGTGTTGTGTTGTGTTTTGTTTTGTTGTGTTTTGTTGTTGTGTTGTTGTGTTGTGTTTGTTGTTGTTGTTTGATGTTTTGTGTTTGTTGTTGTTGTTGTGTTTGTGTTGTTGTGTTTTGTGTGTTGTTGTGTTGTGTGTTTGTGTTTGTTGTTTGTTGTGTTGTGTTTGTGTTTTGTGTTGTGTTGTTGTTTTGTGTGTTTTGTTTGTTGTGTTTGTGTTGTGTTGTTGTGTTGTTTGTGTTGTGTGTTGTTTTTGTTGTTGTGTTGTTTTGTTGTGTTGTGTTGTGTTTGTTTGTTGTGTTTGTTGTTGATGTGTTGTGTGTTGTTGTGTGTTTGTGTTTTGTGTGTTGTTTGTGTGTTGTTGTGTGTTGTTTTTGTGTTGTGTTGTTGTTGTTGTGTTGTTTGTGTTTGTTGTGTTTGTTGTGTGTGTGTTGTTTGTGTGTTTTGTTGTTTGTGTGTTGTTTGTTTTGTGTTTTGTTGTGTTGTTTGTTTGTGTTGTGTGTTTGTGTTGTTGTGTTGTTTGTTGTGTTGTTGTTGTTGTGTTGTGTGTGTTTGTTGTTGTGTTGTTTTGTTGTTTTGTTGTTGTGTGTTTGTGTGTTTGTTTTGTTGTTGTGTTGTGTTGATGTGTTGTTTGTGTGTTTGTGTTTGTTTGTTGTGTTGATGTTGTTTGTTTGTGTTGTTGTGTTGTGTTGTTTGTTGTTTGTGTGTTTGTTGTTGTGTTGTTTTGTGTTTGTGTGTTGTTTGTTGTGTTGTGTTGTTGTTGTGTGTTTTGTGTGTTGTGTTTGTTTGTTGTGTTTGTGTTGTTGTTGTTTGTGTGTTGTTTGTGTGTGTGTTTGTTGTTTGTTTGTGTTTTTGTGTTGTTGTTTGTGTGTTTGTTGTGTTTGTGTTTGTGTTGTGTTGTTTGTTGTTTGTGTTGTTTTGTTGTGTTGTTTGTGTGTTTTGTGTGTGTTTGTTGTGTGTTGTGTTGTTGATGTGTTTTGTTGTTTGTTGTGTTGTTGTGTTGTGTTTTGTTTGTTGTTGTGTGTTGTTTGTTGTGTTTGTGTTTGTGTGTTGTTTGTTGTGTTGTGTTGTTTGTGTGTTTTGTTGTGTTGTGTGTTTGTTGTTGTTGTGTTTGTGTTGTTGTTGTGTTTGTGTTGTTTGTTTGTGTGTTGTGTTGTTTTGTTGTTTTGTGTTGTTTGTGTTTGTTGTGTGTTGTTTTGTTGTGTTGTGTTTTGTTGTTTGTGTGTTTGTGTTGTTGTGTTGTTTGTGTGTGATGTGTTTTGTTGTTGTTTGTGTTGTGTTGTTTTGTGTGTTGTGTTGTGTTTGTTGTTGTTTGTGTTTGATGTGTTGTTGTTGTGTTTGTTTGTTGTTTGTGTTTGTTGTGTTGTTGTTTGTTTGTGTGTTGTTTGTTGTTGTGTTTGTGTGTGTTGTTTGTGTTGTGTTTGTTTGTGTTTTGTGTGTTTTTGTTGTGTTTGTGTTTGTGTGTTTGTTGTTTGTGTTTTGTGTTTGTTGTTGTGTTTGTTGTTTGTTGTTGTTGTGTTTGTGTTTTGTTTGTTTGTTGTTTGTGTTTGTTTTGTTTGTTGTTGTGTTTGTTGTTGTGTTTGTGTTGTTGTGTGTTTGTGTTGTTGTTTGTGTTGTGTTTTGTTGTTTGTGTTGTGTTGTGTGTTGTTTTGTTTGTTGTTTGTTGTGTGTTTTGTGTGTTTGTTGTTTGTTGTTGTTGTTTTGTTGTTGTTTGTGTTGTTTGTGTTGTTGTGTTGTGTTGTGATTGTTGTGTTTGTTTTGTTGTGTTGATTTTGTTGTGTTTGTTGTGTTGTTTTGTGTTGTTGTGTTGTTTGTTGTGTTGTGTTTTGTGTTGTTTGTTGTGTTTGTTGTGTGTGTTTGTTGTTGTTTGTGTTTGTTGTTTGATTGTTGTGTGTTGTTTTGTTTTGTGTTGTTGTGTTGTTGTGTTTGTTGTTGTGTGTTTGTTGTGTTTGTGTTGTTTGTGTGTTGTTTGTTTTGTTTGTGTGTTGTTTGTTGTGTGTTGTTTGTGTTGTGTTGTTTGTGTGTTGTTGTTTGTGTGTTTGTGTTTTGTGTTGTTGTTGTTGTGTTTGTTGTTTGTGTTGTGTTGTTTTGTGTGTTGTTGTTGTTTGTTTGTGTTTGTGTTGTTGTGTTTGTTGTGTGTTGTTTTGTGTGTTTGTTGTTGTTGTGTTTTTGTGTTTGTTTGTGTTGTTGTTTTTGTTGTGTTGTGTTTTGTGTTGTTGTGTTTGTTGTTTGTGTTGTTGTTGTGTTTTGTTTGTGTTTTGTTTTGTTGTGTTTGTGTGTTTGTTGTTTGTGTTTTGTGTTGTTGTTTGTTTGTTTGTGTTTGTGTTGTTGTGTTGTTTGTGTGTTTGTTTTGTTTGTTGTGTGTTTGTTGTTTGTTGTTTGTTTTGTTGTGTTGTGTGTTTGTTTGTGTTGTGTTTTTGTGTTTTGTGTTGTTGTTGTTGTTGTGTTTGTTTTGTGTGTTGTTTGTTTTGTTTGTGTTTGTTGTTTTGTTGTTTGTGTTTTTGTTGTGTTGTTTGTTGTGTGTTTTGATGTTGTGTTTTTTGTGTTTGTTGTGTTTGTGTTGTTTGTTGTTTGTGTTTTGTTGTGTTGTTGTTTGTGTGTTGTTGTTTGTTTTGTGATGTTTTGTTTGTTTGTTGTGTTGTGTTTTGTGTTTGTTGTTGTGTGTTTGTGTTGTGTTGTGTTGTTTTTGTGTTGTTTGTGTTGTGTTGTTGTTGTGTTTTGTTGTTTGTGTTGTTGTGTTTTTGTTGTTGTGTGTTTTGTTGTGTTGTGTGTTTGTGTTGTTGTGTTTGTTGTTGTTTTTGTTGTTTGTGTTTGTTTTGTTGTTGTTTGTGTTGTTTGTGTTTGTTTGTTGTGTTGTTTGTTGTTGTGTGTTTTGTTGTGTTGTGTTTGTGTTTTTTGTGTGTTTGTGTTTGTGTTGTTGTTTGTGTGTTGTTGTGTTTTGTTGTTTGTTTGTGTGTTTGTTGTGTTTGTTGTGTTTGTTGTGTTGTGTTTTGTGTTGTTTGTGTTTTGTGTTTTGTGTTGTTTGTGTTGTGTGTTTGTTTGTGTTGTGTTGTTTTGTGTGTGTTTGTTGTTTTGTGTGTTTGTTGTTTGTTGTTTTGTGTGTTGTTGTTTGTTGTGTGTTTGTTGTTTGTGTTGTTGTTTGTTGTTGTGTTTGTGTGTTTTGTTGTTGTTGTTGTGTTGTGTTTGTTTTGTTTGTGTTTGTTGTTGTTTGTTGTTGTTTGTGTTTGTTGTGTTGTTGTGTTTTGTGTTGTGTTGTGTGTTTTGTTGATGTTGTTTGTTTTTGTGTTTTGTTGTTGTGTTTGTGTGTTGTTGTGTTGTTGTTTTGTGTTGTTGTTTGTTGTTGTTTGTGTTGTTTGTTGTGTTGTTGTGTTGTTGTTTGTGTTGTTTGTGTTGTGTTGTTGTTTTTGTGTGTTTGTGTTTGTTGTTGTTTGTTGTTTTGTTGTTGTTGTGTTTGTGTTGTTTGTGTTGTTTGTGTGTTGTTTTTGTGTTTTGTGTTGTGTTGTTGTTTGTTTGTGTTTGTTGTTGTGTGTTTTGTTGTGTTGTGTTTTGTTGTGTTTGTTGTTGTTGTTTGTTTGTGTTTGTTGTTGTGTTGTTTTGTTTTGTTGTGTTGTTTGTGTTGTTGTTTGTGTTGTTTGTTTGTGTGTTTTGTTTGTGTTTGTTGATGTTGTTTTTGTGTTGTGTTGTTTGTTTGTTGTGTTGTTTTGTTGTTTGTTGTGTTTGTGTGTTTGTTGTTTTGTGTTGTTTGTTGTGTGTGTTGTGTTGTTGTGTTTGTTGTGTTGTTTGTGTGTGTTGTTTGTTGTTGTGTGTTGTTTGTTTGTGTTTGTTGTTGTTGTTTGTGTGTGTTTTGTTTTGTGTTGTGTGTTTTGTTGTGTGTTTGTTGTTTTGTGTGTTTGTTGTTGTGTGTTGTGTTTTTGTGTTTGTTGTTGTTGTTTGTGTTTGTTGTTGTGTGTTTGTGATGTTGTGTTTGTTTGTGTTGTTGTGTTTGTGTTGTTTGTGTTTTGTTGTTGTGTTTGTTTGTTGTTGTGTGTTGTTTGTTTGTTGTTGTTTTGTGTTGTTGTTTGTGTTGTTGTTTGTTTGTGTTTGTGTTGTTGTGTTGTGTGTTTGTGTTGTGTTTGTGTGTTTGTGTTTGTTGTTGTGTTTGTGTTGTTGATTTTGTGTGTTGTTTGATTGTTTTGTGTGTTGTTGTTTTGTGTTGTGTTGTTGTGTTTGTGTTGTTTGTGTTGTTTGTGTGTTGTTTTGTTTTTGTGTTGTTGTGTTGTTTTGTGTTGTGTGTTGTGTTTGTTGTTTGTGTTTTGTTGTTTGTGTGTGTGTTTTGTTGTGTTTGTGTTTTTGTGTTGTGTTGTTGTTGTTTGTGTTGTTGTGTGTTTGTTTTGTTTTGTGTTTGTTGTGTTTTTGTGTGTTTGTTGTTGTTTGTTGTGTGTTTGTGTTGTTGTGTTTGTTGTTTGTGTTTTGTTGTTGTGTTTGTGTGTTTGTTGTTGTGTTGTTTGTTTTGTGTGTTGTGTTGTTGTTTGTGTTGTTTGTTGTGTTTGTTGTTGTTTGTGTTGTGTTGTGTTGTTGTGTTGTTTGTGTTGTGTTGTTTGTGTGTTTGTTTGTTGTTGTTGTTTGTTTGTTTGTGTGTTGGTGTTGTTTGTGTGTTTGATTGTTGTTTGTTGTTTGTTTTTGTTGTGTTGTGTGTTTGTTTGTTGTTTTGTGTTTGTGTTTGTGTGTTGTTTTGTTGTGTTGTGTTGTTTGTTTTGTTTTGTGTGTTGTTTGTTTGTTGTGTTTGTGTTTGTTGTGTTGTTTTGTGTGTGTTGTTTGTGTTGTGTTTTGTTGTTGTTTGTGTGTTGTTTGTGTTTTGTGTTTGTTTGTGTTGTTTGTTGTTGTTTGTGTTTGTTGTTGTGTTTGTTTGTGTGTTGTTTTGTTTGTTGTGTTTGTTTGTGTTTTGTGTGTTGTTTGTTTGTTGTGTGTTTGTGTTGTGTTGTTGTTTTGTTGTTTGTGTTGTTGTGTTTGTTGTTTTGTTTGTGTTGTTTGTTGTTTGTGTGTTGTTTGTTGTTTGTGTTGTTTTGTTGTTTGTTGTTTTGTTGTGTTGTGTGATTTGTTGTGTTGTGTTTTGTGTGTTGTTTTTGTGTTGTGTTTTGTTGTTTGTGTTTGTGTGTTGTTGTTTGTTGTTTTGTGTTGTTTGTGTGTTGTTGTGTTTTTGTTGTTGTTTGATTGTTTTGTGTTTTGTTGTGTTTGTGTGTTGTTTTGTTTGTTGTGTTTTGTTGTGTGTTTGTTGTGTGTGTTGTGTTGTTGTGTTGTTTTGTTTGTGTGTTTGTTGTGTTTTGTGTTGTTTGTGTTGTTTGTTTTGTGTTGTGTTGTGTTGTTTGTTTGTTGTTTGTTTGTGTTGTGTGTTGTTTGTTGTTGTTGTTTGTTGTTGTGTGTTTGTGTTTGTGTTTGTGTTGTTTTGTTTGTGTTGTTGTGTTTTGTGTTTGTTTGTGTTGTTGTTTGTGTGTTTGTTGTTTTGTGTGTTGTGTTGTTGTTGTTGTGTTGTTGTGTTTGTGTTGGTTGTTGTTTTTGTGTTGTTGTGTGTTTGTTTGTGTTGTTGTGTTTGTGTTTTGTTGTTGTGTTGTTTGTTGATTTGTGTTTGTTGTTGTTTGTTGTTTGTGTGTTTTGTGTTGTGTTGTTGTTTGTTGTTGTGTTGATGTTGTGTTTTGTTGTGTTGTTGTTGTTTGTGTTGTGTTGTGTTGTTGTTTTGTTGTTTTGTTGTGTGTTTGTTGTTGTTGTGTTGTTTTGTGTTTGTGTGTGATTGTTTGTTGTTTGTGTTTGTGTGTTGTTGTGTTTTGTTGTGTTGTTTGTGTTTGTTGTTGTTGTGTTGTTTGTTTTGTTGTTGTTGTTGTGTTTGTTTGTGTTGTTTTGTGTTGTGTTTGTTGTGTTTGTTTGTTGTGTGTTGTTTGTGTTTGTTGTTTTGTGTTTGTTGTGTGTTGTTGTTTGTTGTGTGTTGTTGTGTTTGTGTTGTGTGTTTTGTTGTTGTTTTGATTGTTGTTGTTTGTTTGTGTTGTTTGTGTTGTGTTGTGTGTTTGTTGTTGTTTTGTGTTGTGTTTGTTTGTTTGTTGTTTGTTGTTTTGTGTTGTGTTGTTGTGTTTGTTTGTGTGTTTGTTTTTGTTGTGTTTTGTGTGTTGTTTTTGTTGTTTGTGTTTGTTGTTGTTTTGATTGTTTGTGTGTTGTTGTGTTGTTTGTGTGTTTGTGTTGTTTGTGTGTTTGTTTTTGTTGTGTTTGTTGTGTGTTTGTTTGTTTTTGTGTTGTGTGTGTTTGTGTTGTGTTTGTGTTGTTTGTGTTGTGTTTTGTTTGATGTTGTGTTGTTTGTTGTTTTGTTGTTGATGTGTTGTTTTGTGTGTTTTGTGTTGTTTGTGTTTGTTGTTGTTGTTTGTGTGTTTGTGTTGTTGTGTTTGTGTGTTGTGTTGTTGTTGTGTGTTGTTTGTTTGTTGTGTTTTGTTTGTTTTGTGTTTGTGTTGTTTGTGTTTGTTTGTTTGTGTTGTTGTTTGTGTTTTGTTTGTTGTGTTGTGTTGTTGTTTGTTTTGTTGTTGTTTGTGTTTGTTGTGTGTTTTGTTGTGTTTTGTTTTGTGTGTTTGTTTTGATTTGTTGTTTGTTGTTGTTTGTTGTGTTTGTGTGTTGTTTGTGTTGTTGTTTTGTTGTTGTGTTTGTGTGTTTGTTGTGTTGTTGTGTTTGTTGTTTGTGTTTTTTGTTGTTTGTTGTTTTGTTGTGTTGTGTTGTTTTGTTGTGTTGTTGTTTGTGTGTTTTTGTTGTGTTTGTTGTGATTTGTTGTGTTGTGTTTTTGTTGTTTGTTGTTGTTTGTTGTTGTGTTGTTTGTTGTGTTGTTGTTTGTGTTGTTTGTGTTGTTGTTGTTTGTTTGTGTTGTTTTGTTGTTTGTGTGTTGTTTGTTGTTGTGTTTGTGTTTGTGTTGTTGTTTTGTTTGTGTTTGTTGTGTGTTTGTTTTGTGTTGTTGTGTTTTGTTGTGTTGTTTGTTGTTTGTTTTTTGTGTTGTTTGTTGTTGTGTTTGTTTGTGTGTTTGTTGTTTTGTTGTGTTGTTTTGTTGTTGTGTTTGTGTGTTTTTGTTGTTGTGTTGTTGTTTGTGTTGTTTGTGTTTTGTTGTTTTGTTGTGTTGTTTGTGTTTGTGTGTTGTTGTGTTGTTGTGTGTTTTTGTGTGTTTGTTGTGTTTGATTTGTTGTTGTGTTTGTGTTTGTGTTGTTTTGTTTTGTTGTGTTGTTGTGTTGTGTGTTTTGTGTTTGTTGTTGTTGTTGTGTTGTTGTTGTTGTTTGTGTTGTTTGTGTTTTGTGTTTTTGTTGTGTTTGTTGTTGTTTTGTTTGTTTGTTGTTGTGTTGTGTTTTGTGATTTTGTGTTTTGTTGTGTTGTTGTTTGTTGTTGTTTTTGTGTTGTGTGTTTGTTTGTTTGTGTGTTGTGTGTTGTTTTGTTGTTGTTTGTGTTGTGTGTTTTGTTGTGTTTGTGTTGTTTGTGTGTTGTGTTTTGTGTTGTTGTGTTGTGTTTGTGTTTGTTGTTGTGTTGTTTTTGTGTGTTTGTGTTTTGTTTGTGTTTGTTGTGTTTGTGTTTGTTGTTTGTGTTGTTTGTTGTTGTGTTTTGTTGTGTTTTGTGTTGTTTTTTGTGTTTTGTTGTGTTGTTTGTTGTGTTTTTGTGTTGTGTTGTGTTGTTTGTTGTTGTTGTGATTGTTTGTGTTGTTTGTTGTTTGTTGTGTTTTGTTGTGTGTTGTTGTGTTGTTGTTGTGTTGTTTGTGTTGTGTTTGTTGTGTTTGTGTTGTTGTTTGTTTGTTGTTGTGTTGTTTTTGTTTGTGTTTGTTTGTTTGTGTTGTTGTTTGTTTTGTTGTGTGTTGTGTTGTTGTTTTGTGTTTGTGTGTTTGTGTTGTTGTTTGTTGTTGTTTGTGTTTGTTTGTTGTGTTTGTTGTTGTGTTTGTTTGTTGTGTTGTGTGTTTGTTGTTGTTTGTTTGTGTTGTGTTGTTTTGTGTTTTGTTGTGTGTTTGTTGTTTGTTGTTTGTTGTGTTTTGTTTTGTGTTGTTTGTTGTTGTTGTGTTTGTTTGTGTTGTTGTTGTTGTTTGTGTGTGTTTGTTGTTTGTTGTGATTGTTGTGTTTTGTGTGTTTGTGTTGTTTGTGTTTGTGTGTTTGTTGTGTTGTTGTTTTGTGTTGTTGTGTTGTTTGTTGTGTTGTGTTTTGTGTGTTTTTGTTGTGTTGTTGTTTGTGTTGTTGATGTGTTGTGTTTGTTGTGTTTTGTTTTTTGTGTGTGTTTTGTTTTGTTTGTTTGTGTTTTGTTGTGTTTGTTGTGTTGTTTGTGTTGTTGTTTGTTTGTGTTTTTGTGTGTGTTTGTTGTTTGTTGTGTGATTGTTGTTTTGTGTTTGTTGTTTTTTGTTGTTTGTTTGTGTTGTTTGTTGTTGTGTTTTGTTGTTTGTGTTGTTGTTGTGTTTTGTTTGTTTGTGTTGTTGTGTTTGTGTTTTGTTGTTTTGTTTGTTGTGTTTTGTGTTGATTTGTTTTGTGTGTTGTTTGTGTTGTTTGTGTTTGTTGTGTTTTGTTTGTTGTTTGTGTTTGTTTTTGTTGTGTTTTGTTGTTTGTTTTGTGTGTTTGTGTTGTTGTTTGTGTTTGTTTTTGTGTTGTTTTGTTGTTGTTGTGTGTTTTGTTTGTTTGTGTTGTTTGTTGTTGTTTTGTTGTGTGTTGTTGTTGTGTTTTTGTTTGTGTTGTTTTGTGTTGTGTGTTGTTGTGTTGTTTTGTTTTGTTGTTTGTTGTGTTGTTGTTTGTGTTGTTTGTGTTTGTTGTGTTTGTTGTTTGTTTGTGTTTTGTTGTTTTGTTTGTGTGTTGTTGTTTGTTGTTTTGTGTTTGTTGTTGTTGTGTGTTTTGTGTGTTGTTGTTTTGTTGTTGTGTGTGTTTGTTTTTGTTGTGTTTTGTGTGTTTTGTTGTGTTTGTTGTTTGTTTGTGTTTGTTGTGTTGTGTTTTTGTTTTGTGTTGTGTGTTTGTTGTTTGTTTGTTTTGTTGTTTGTGTTGTTTGTTGTTGTGTTTTGTTGTTTTGTTTGTGTGTTGTTTTTGATTGTGTTTGTTTGTGTTTGTTGTGTGTTTGTTTTTGTGTTTGTTGTTGTTTGTGTTGTGTTGTTTGTGTGTTGTTTGTGTTTGTTTGTTGTGTTTGTTGTTGTGTTTTGTTTGTGATGTTGTTTGTGTTTGTTTGTGTTTGTTGTGTTTTGTTGTTTGTGTTTGTTGTTGTTTGTTGTTTTGTTGTGTTGTTGTTGTTTGTGTTGATTGTTGTGTTTTGTTGTTGTGTTTTGTTGTGTGTTTGTGTTTTGTTGTTTGTGTTTTTGTTTGTTGTTGTGTTGTGTTTTGTTTGTTTTGTTGTTTGTTGTGTGTTGTTGTTTGTGTTGTTGTTGTTGTGTTTTTGTTGTTTGTGTTTTTGTTGTTGTTTTGTTGTGTTTGTTGTTGTTTTGTTGTGTTTGTTTTGATGTTGTTTGTTTGTTTGTTTTGTGTTGTTTGTGTTTTGTTGTTGTTTGTTTTTGTTGTGTGTTGTTGTTTGTGTTTGTTTGTTTTGTGTGTTGTTTGTTGTGTGTTTGTTGATTGTTTGTTTTGTTTGTGTTGTTGATGTTGTTTTGTGTTTGTTGTTTGTGTTGTTTTGTGTTGTGTGTTGTTGTTGTGTTTGTTTTGTTTGTGATGTTGTGTTGTGTTTGTTGTGTTTGTTGTTGTTGTTTTTGTTTTGTTTGTTGTTGTGTTGTGTTTTTGTTTGTTTTTGTGATTTGTTGTTTGTGTTTGTTTGTTTTTGTGTTGTTGTTTGTGTTTGTTGTTTGTGTGTTTGTTTTGTTGTTTGTGTTTTGTTTGTTGTTTTGTTTGTTGTTTTGTGTTGTTGTGTTTGTGTTGTGATTTTGTTGTTTGTTTGTTGTTGTGTTGTTTTGTTGTGTTTGTTGTTGTTTTGTTTTGTGTGTTGTTGTTTGTGTTTGTTGTTTGTGTGTTTTGTGTTTTGTTTGTTGTGTTGTTGTTTTGTGTTGTTTGTTGTTGTTTTGTGTTTGTTGTTTGTGTTGTGTTTTGTGTTGTTTTGTGTTTGTTGTTGATTGTTTGTTTGTGTTGTTTTGTTTTTGTGTGTTGTTTTTGTGTTTTGTTTGTTGTGTTTGTTGTGTTGTTGTGTTTGTGTGTTTTGTTTGTGTTTGTGTTGTTTGTTTGTTTTGTGTTGTTGTGTTTTGTTGTTTGTGTTTGTTGTGTGTTTTGTTGTTTTGTTTGTTTGTGATGTTGTTTTGTGTTTGTTGTTGTGTTTTGTGTTGTTTGTTGTTGTTTTGTGTTGTTGATTGTTTGTTTGTGTTGTTGTGTTGTTGTTTTTTGTGTTTGTGTTTGTTGTTGTTTTGTGTTTGTTGTTGTGTTTGTTTGTTGTGTTTTGTGTTTTGTTTGTGTTGTTGTTTTTTGTGTTTTTGTTGTTGTTGTTTGTGTTTGTGTTGTTTTGTGTTTGTTGTGTTTTGTTGTGTGTTGTTGTGTTGTTTGTTTTGTTTGTTGTTTTTGTGTTGTTGTTTGTTGTGTTTGTTGTTGTGTTGTTTGTTTTGTTTGATTTGTTGTTTGTGTTTGTTGTGTTGTGTTTTGTTTGTTGTGTTTTGTTGTTTTGTTGTGTTGTTTTGTTTGTGTTTGTTGTTTGTTTGTTGTTGTTGTGATTGTTTGTTTTGTGTTTTGTGTTTGTTGTTGTTTGTTGTGTTTTGTGTGTGTTGTTGTTTTGTTGTTTGTTTGTTGTTTTGTGTTTGTGTTTTGTTTGTGTGTTTGTTGTTTGTTGTTTGTGTGTTTGTTTGTTGTTGTTTTGTTGTTTGTTTGATTTGTGTGTTTTGTTTTGTTGTTGTGTTGTGTTTGTTTGTTGTTTTGTTTGTGTTGTTGTTTGTGTTTGTTGTTTTGTTGTGTTGTTGTGTTTGTGTTGTTTTTGTGTTTGTTGTTTTGTTGTTTGTGTTGTTGTGTTGTGTTTTGTGTGTTTGTTTTTGTTTGTTGTTGTGTTTGTGTGTTGTTGTGTTTGTTGTGTTTGTTGTTGATGTTTTTGTTTTGTTTGTGTTGTTTGTTGTTTGTGTGTTGTTTTGTTGTTTGTGTTGTTTGTTGTTTGTGTTGTGATGTTTGTGTTTTGTTTTGTTTGTTGTTTTGTGTTTGTGTTTGTTTTGTGTGTTTTGTGTTTGTTGTTTTGTTGTGTTTTGTGTTGTTTGTTTGTTGTGTTGTGTGTTGTGTTTGTTTGTGTTTTGTTGTTGTTTGTGTTTGTTGTTGTTGTGTTTTGTGTTTGTTTGTTTGTTTTGTTTGTTGTGTTTGTGTTTGTTGTTTTTGTTTGTTGTGTTTGTTGTGTTGTTGTTTTGTTGTGTTTGTTTGTTGTTGTTTGTTGTTGTGTTTTTGTGTTGTTTGTTGTGTTTTGTTGTTGTTTGTGTTGTTTTTGTTGTTTTGTGTTGTGTTTGTTGTGTGTTTTGTGTGTGTTTGTTGTTTGTTTGTTTTGTTGTTGTGTGTTTTTTGTTGTTTGTGTTTTGTTTGTGTTGTTGTTTGTTGTGTTGTTGTGTTTGTTGTTTGTGTTTTGTTGTGTGTTGTTTGTGTTTGTTGTTGTTTGTTTTGTGTTTGTTTTGTTGTGTTGTTGTTTGTTGTGTTTTTTGTGTTTTGTTTGTTTGTGTTGTTTTGTTTGTTGTTGTTTGTGTTGTTGTTTTGTTGTGTTTTGTGTTGTTTGTTGTTGTGTTGTTTTGTGTGATTGTTGTTTGTTGTTGTTTGTGTGTTTTGTTGTGTGTTGTTTTGTTTTGTTGTTTGTTGTGTTTGTGTTTTGTTGATTTTTGTGTTTTGTTGTTTGTTTGTGTTGTTGTGTTTGTTGTTGTGTTGTTTGTGTTGTTTGTTGTGTTGTTTGTTGTTTTGTGTGTTGTTTTGTTTGTTGTGTTTTGTTGTGTTGTGTTTTGTTTGTGTTGTTTGTGTTGTGTGTTGTGTTGTTTTGTTGTTGTTTTGTTTGTTTTGTTGTGTTGTTGTTTGTTTTGTGTTTGTGTTGTTTGTGTTGTTTTGTGTTGTTTTGTTGTGTTTTTGTTTGTTTTGTGTGTTTGTTGTGTGTTGTTTTGTGTGTTTGTTGTTTGTTGTTTGTTGTTGTTTGTTGTGTTTTTGTGTGTTGTTGTTTTTGTTGTTGTGTTTTGTGTTGTTTGTTGTTGTTTGTTGTTTTGTGTGTTGTGTGTTGTTTGTGTTGTTTGTTTTGTGTTGTTGTGTTTTTTGTGTTTGTTGTTTGTTGTTTGTTTTGTTGTGTTTGTTGTGTTGTTTGTGTTTTGTTGTGTGTTTGTGTTGTTGTTGTGTTGTTTTTTGTGTTTGTGTTGTTTGATTTGTGTTGTTTGTTGTGATTTTTGTTGTGTTGTGTTGTTGTTTGTTTTGTTGTGATTTTGTTGTTGTTGTGATTTGTTTTTGTTGTGTTTGTTGTTGTTTGTGTGTTGTGTGTTTGTTTTGTTTGTTGTTGTTTGTTTGTGTGTTTTGTGTTTGTTGTTGTTGTTTGTTTGTGATGTTTTGTTGTTGTTTTGTGTGTTTGTTTGTTTGATTGTTTGTGTTTGTTGTTGTTGTTTGTGTTGTTTTGTTGATTGTTGTTGTGTTGTTTGTTGTTGTTTTGTTGTTTTGTGTTTGTTTGTGTTGTTGTTGTTTGTTTGTTGTGTGTTTGTTGATGTGTGTTTTTGTGTTGTTTGTGTTGTGTTTTGTTTTGTTGTGTTTGATTGTGTTGTTTGTGTTGTGTTTTGTTGTTTTGTGTTTGTTGTTTTGTTTGATTTTGTTGTTGTGTTGTTTGTTGTTTTTGTTGTGTTTGTGTTTGTTTGTGTTTGTGTTTTGTTTGATTGTTGTTTTGTGTTGTTTTGTTTGTGTTGTGTTTTGTGTTTGTTTGTGTGTTGTTTGTTTTGTTGTGTTGTTTTTGTGTTGTGTGTTTGTTGTTTTGTTGTGTTTGTTGTTGTTTGTGTGTGTTTTGTGTTTGTTGTTGTTTGTTGTGTTGTTTGTTTTGTTGTTTGTGTGTTGTGTTGTTTTTGTTGATTTGTTTGTTTTGTTGTTTGTGTTGTTTTGTGTTTGTTGTGTTGATTGTTTTGTTTTGTGTTTGTTGTTTGTGTTGTGTTTTGTGTTGTTTGTTGTGTTTGTTGTTTTGTGTTGTTGTTTGTTGTGTTTGTTGTGTTGTTTGTTGTTTGTGTTGTTGTGTGTTTGTGTTGTTTTGTGTTTGTTGTGTTGTTTGATTGTGTTTGTGTTTGTTGTTTTGTGTTTGATTGTTGTTGTGATTTGTTTTGTTGTTGTTTGTGTTTTGTTTGTTTGTTGTTTTGTGTGTTTGTTTGTGTGTTGTTGTTGTTTGTTTTGATTGTGTGTTGTTTGTGTTTGTTTGATTTTTGTTTGTGTTGTTTGTTTTGTGTTTGTGTGTTTTTTGTTTGTTGTTTGTGTGTTGTTTGTTTGTTGTGTGTGTTTGTTGTTTTGTTGTGTGTTTGTTTTGTTGTGTTGTGTTTTTGTTTGTTGTTTGTTGTTGTTGTTGTTTGTTTTTGTTGTTGTTGTGTTTGTTGTTTGTTGTTTTGTTTGATGTTTGTGTTTGTTTTGTTTGTTGTGTTGTTTGTGTTGTGATTTGTGTTTGTTGTGTTTGTTTTGTTGTTTTGTTTGTTGTGATTTGTTTGTTGTGTTTTGTTGTGTGTTTGTTGTTTGTTGTGTGTTTTGTTTGTGTTGTGTGTTGTTTTTTGTTGTTTGTGTTGTTGTGTTTTGTTTGTTGTTTTGTTGTTTGTTTGTGTTGTTGTTTGTTGTGTTGTGTTGTTTGTTGTTGTGTTTGTTTGTTGTGTTTGTGTTTGTTGTTGTGTTTTGTTTGTTGTTTGTTGTTGTGTTTGTTGTTGTGTTTTGTTGTTTTTGTTGTGTTGTTTGTTTTTGTGTTGTTTGTTGTTTGTTGTTTGTGTGTTGTTGTTTGTTGTGTTGTTGTTTGTTGTGTTTTGTGTGTTGTTTGTTTGTTTTGTGTTGTTTGTGTTGTGTTGATTTTGTTGTGTTGTTTTGTTGTGTTGTTTGTGTTGTTGTGTTTGTTGTTGTTGTTTGTGTTTGTTTTGTGATTGTGTGTTGTGTTTTTGTGTTGTGTTGTTGTTTGTTTGTGTTTTGTGTTTGTTGTTTTTGTTGTGTGTTTGTTTTGTTGTGTTGTTTGTTTTGTGTTGTGTTTTGTGTTGTGTTTGTTGTTTGTGTTTTTGTTTGTTGTTTTGTGTTGTTTTGTGTTGTGTTTGTTGTGTTTGTTGTTTTTGTGTTGTGTTTTGTTTGTTGTGTTGTGTTGTTTTGTGTTTGTTTGTTGTTTGTGTTGTTTGTTGTGTTTGTGTTGTTTGTGTTGTTTTGTTGATGTTGTGATTGTTTTGTTTTGTGTTGTTTGTTTGTTGTTTTTGTGTTGTGTGTTTTGTTTGTGTTGTTTTGTTGTGTGTTGTTGTGTTTGTGTTTGTGTTGTTTTGTTGTTGTGTTGTTTTGTTTGTTGTTGTTTGTTTTGTGTGTTGTGTTTTGTGTTGTTGTTTGTGTTTGTTTTGTGATGTTTGTTGTTGTTGTTTGTTGTGTTGTTGTTGTGTTTGTTGTTTGTTGTTTGTTTTGTGTGTGTTGTGTTTTGTTTGTGTTTTTGTTTGTTGTGTTGTTGTTTGTTGTGTGTTGTTTGTTTTTTGTGTTTGATGTTGTTTTGTTGTGTTTGTGTGTTGTTTGTTTTGTTGTGTTGTTGTTTGTTTGTGTTTTGTTGTGTTTTGTTTGTGTGTTGTTTTGTGTGTTGTTTGTTTTGTGTTTGTGTGATTGTTTGTTGTTTGTGTTGTGTTGTTTTTGTTTGTGTTTGTGTGTTTGTGTTGTTGTTGTTGTGTTTTGTTTGTGTTTTTGTTGTGTGTTGTTGTTTTGTGTGTTGTTTGTTGTTTGTTGTGTGTTTGATGTTGTTTGTTGTTGTGTTGTTGTTTTTGTTTTGTGTTGTGTTTTGTGATTGTGTTTGTTGTGTTGTTGTTGTGTTGTGTTGTTGTTTGTGTTTTGTTGTGTTTTGTTGTGTGTTTTGTTGTTGTTTTGATTGTGTTGTTTGTGTTTTGTTGTGTGTTTGTTGTTTGTGTTGTGTTGTTGTTGTGTTGTTTGTTGTGTTTGTTTTGTGTGTTTGTTTGTGTGTTGTTGTGTGTGTTGTTTTTGTTTTGTTGTGTGTTGTTGTGTTTGTGTTGTTTGTTGTTTGGATGTTTTTTGTGTTGTGTGTTTGTTGTGTTTTGTTGTTTGTGTTGTTTGTGTTGTTGTTTGTGTGTTTGTTGTTGTGTTGTTTGTTTGTTGTTGTGTTTGTTTGTGTTTGTTGTTGTGTTTTTGTTGTTTGTGTGTTGTTGTGTGTTGTGTTGTTTGTGTTGTGTTGTTGATTGTTGTTTTGTGTTGTGTTTTGTTTTGTGTTGTTGATTTGTGTTGTTGTGTTGTTTGTTGTTGTTTTGTGTGTTGTGTTTGTTTGTTGTTTGTGTGTTTGTTGTGTTTTGTTGTTGTGATTTGTGTTGTTGTTTGTTGTTTGTGTTTGTGTGTTTGTTTGTTGTTGTGTTTTGTTGTTGTGTTTGTTTGATTGTTGTGTTTTGTGTTGTTGTTTTGTTGTGTGATTGTTTGTGTTGTTTTGTTTGTGTTTGTTGTGTTTGTTTGTGTTGTTTTTGTTGTTTGTTTGTTGATGTGTTGTTGTTTGTGTTGTTTTGTGTTGTTGTTTGTTGTGTTTTGATTGTTGTGTTTGTGTTGTGTGTTTGTGTTGTTTGTTTTGTTGTGTTTGTTGTTTGTTGTTTTGTTTGTGTTGTGTTTGTTGTGTTGTTTTGTTGTTGTTGTGTTTTGTTTGTGTTGTGTTGTTGTTGTGTTTGTTTTGTTGTGTGTTTGTGTTGTGTTGTTTTTGTGTTTGTTGTTTGTTTGTTGTTGTGATTGTTTGTTGTGTTGTTTTGTTGTTTGTGTGTGTTGTTGTTTGTGATTGTTTTGTTTGTGTTTGTTGTTGTTTGTTGTTGTTTGTTTGTGTGTTTGTTTTGTTGTGTTGTTTTGTGATTGTTTGTTGTTTGTTTGTGTTTGTGTTGTTGTTGTGTTGTTGTTTTTGTGTTGTGTTTGTTGTGTGTGTTTTGTTGTTGTTTGTGTTTGATTGTTGTGTGTTTTGTTTGTTTGTTGTTTTGTTGTTTGTTGTTTGTGTGTTGTGTTTTGTTGTTTGTTTGTGTTGTTTTGTTTGTGTTTTTTGTGTTGTTGATGTTGTTTGTTGTTGTTTGTTGATTGTTTGTTTGTTGTGTTTGTGTTGTTTGTTGTTTGTTGTTTGTGTTGTTTTTTGTTGTTGTGTTGTTGTTGTTGTTGTTTTTGTGTGTTTGTTGTGTTGTGTTTTTGTTTGTGATTGTTTGTTGTTGTGATTTGTGTTTGTTGTTTTGTTGTGTTGATTTGTTTTGTTTGTTTGTTTTGTTGTTTGTTGTTGTTTTGTGTGTTTGTGTTGTGTTGTTTGTGTTTGTTGTGTTTGTTGTTGTTTGTGTGTTTGTTTGTTGTGTGTTGTTTGTTGTGTTGTTGTTGTTTGTGTTTTTGTTGTTTGTGTTGTTTGTTTTGTGTTTTGTTGATGTTGTTTGTTTGTGTTTTGTGTTTGTTGTGTTTTGTGTTGTTGTGTGTGTTTTGTTTGTTGTGTTTGTTGTTTGTTGTTGTGTGTTTGTTGTTGTGTTTGTTTTGTTTTGTGTGTTTGTTGTGTTTGTTGTTGTGTTTGTGATTGTGTGTTGTTTGTGTTTTGTTGTGTTTGTTGTGTTTTGTTTGATTGTGTGTTTGTGTTGTTGTTTTGTGTGTTTGTTTTGTGTTGTTTTGTTGTGTTTGTTGTTGTTGTGTTGTGATGTTTTGTTGTGTTTGTTGTTGTTTTGTTGTTGTTTGTGTTTGTGTTTGTTTTGTGTTGTTGTTGTTGTTTGTTTTGTGTGTTTGTTTGTTGTGTTGTTGTTTGTTGTTGTTTGTGTTGTGTTGTTTTGTTTGTGTTTGTTTTGTTGTTTGTGTTGTGTTTGTTGTTTTGTGTTTGTTGTGTTTGTGTTGTGTTTTTGTTGTTTTTGTTGATTGTGTTGTTTTGTTGTTGTGTTGTTTGTTTGTGTGTTTTGTTGTGTTTGTGTGTTTTGTTTGTTGTTGTGTTTGTTGATTTTGTTGTTTTGTTTGTGTTGTGTGTTTGTGTTTGTGTTGTTGTTTGTGTGATGTTGTTGTGTTTTGTGATGTTGTGTTTGTGTTGTTTTGTGTGTGTTGATTGTTTGATTGTTTTGTTGTTTGTTTTTGTGTGTTTTTGTTGTGTTGTTGTTGTGTTTGTTGTGTGATTTGTGTTTGTTGTTTGTTTGTGTGTTTTGTTTGTTGTTTTGTGTTTTGTGTGTGTTGTTTGTGTTGTTTTTGTTGTTGTTTGTGTGTTTGTTTGTTGTGTTTGTTGTTGTTTGTTTTGTGTTTTGTTTGTTGTTGTGTTTTGTGTGTGTTTTGTTTGTGTTGTGTTTTGTTGTGTGTTTGTGTGTTTGTGTGTTGTTTTTGTTTGTTGTGTGTTTGTTGTGTGTTTGTTGTGTTTTGTGTTGTGTGTTTGTTGTTTGTGTGTTGTTTTGTTGTGTTTTGTTTGTTTGTGTGTTGATTTTGTGTTGTGTTTGTGTTGTTTGTGTTGATGTTTGTTTGTGTTGTGTTTGTGTTTTGTGTTGTTTGTTTGTGTTGTTGATTTTGTTGTTTGTGTTGTTTGTTGTGTGTTGTTTTGTGTTGTTGTTTGTGTTGTGTGTTGTTGTTTGTTGTTGATTGTTTGTTTGTTGTTTGTGTTTGTTTGTGTTTGTTGTGTTTGTTTTTGTTTGTTGTTTTGTTGTTTGTGTGTTGTTTGTTTGTGTTTGTTGTTTGTTGTGTTGTTGTTTGTTGTGTTTGTTTGTGTTGTTTGTGTGTTTGTTTGTGTGTTGTTGTGTTTTGTTGTTTTGATGTTGTTGTTGTTTTGTTGTTTTGTTGTGTTGTGTTTTGTTTGTGATTTGTTGTTGTGTTGTGTTGTTGTGTTTTTGTTTGTTGTTGTGTTGTTGTTGTGTGTTTGTTGTGTGTGTTTTGTTTGTGTTTGTTTGATGTTGTTTTGTTGTGTTGTTTGTTGATTTGTTGTTGTTGTTTGTTGTTGTTTGTGATTTGTTGTTTTGTGTTGTGTGTTGTTGTTTTGTTGTTGTTGTGTTGTTGTTTGTTGATGTTGTGTTGTTTGTTGTGTTTTGTTGTGTTTGTTGTTTGTTTGTGTTGTTGTGTTTGTTGTTTGTTTGTGTGTTGTTTGTTTGTGTTGTGTTTTTGTGTTGTTGTTGTTTGTGTGTTGTTTGTTTGTGTTTGTTGTTTTGTTGTGTGTTTGTTTGTTGTGTTTTGTTGTGATTGTTTGTGTTTGTTTGTGTTGTGTGTTTGTTGTTTTTGTTTGTGTTGTTGTGTGATTGTTTGTTTGTGTTGTGTTGTTGTGTTGTGTTGTGTTGTTTGTTGTGTTTGTGTTTTTTGTGTTGTTGTGATTTGTTGTTGTGTTGATGTGTTGTGTTTTGTTTGTTTTGTGTTGTGTTTGTTGTGTTGTGTTTTGTGTTGTTTGTTGTTTGTTTGTTGTTTGTTGTGTTGTTGTTTTGTTGTGTTGTGTTGTTTGTTGTTTGTGTTTGTGTTGTGTTGTTTGTTTGTGTTTTGTTGTGTTGTGTTTGTTTTGATTTGTGTTTGTTGTTTGTGTGTGTTTGTGTTTGTGTTGTTGTTTGTGTTTTGTGTGTTGTGTTGTTTGTTGTTGTTTGTTTTTGTGTGTTTGTGTTTGTTGTGTTTGTTGTGTTGTTGTGTTTGTGTGTGTTTGTTGTTGTTTGTTTGTGTGTTTGTGATTGTTTGTTGTTGTGTGTTTGTTGTTTGTGTTGTTTGTGTTTGTTTGTTGTGTGTTGTGTTGTTGTGATGTTTTTGTTGTTGTGTTGTTGTGTTTGTGTTTGTTGTTGTGTTGTTTGTTTTGTTGTTGTTTTTGATGTTTGTGTGTTGTTTTGTTGTTGTTTGTGTGTTGTTGTTTTTGTGTTTGTTGTTGTTTGTTGTTGTGTTTTGTTGTGTTGTTTGATGTTTGTTTTGTGTGTTTTGTTGTGTTTGTTGTGTTTTGTTGTTTGTGTTTGTTGTTGTGATTGTGTTTGTTTTGTTTTTGTGTTGTTTGTTTGTGTTGTTTGTTTGTGTGTTGTGTTGTGTTTTGTTTGTGTTTTGATTTGTTGTTGTTGTGTTGTGTTGTTGTTGATTTGTTTGTTGTTGTTTGTGTTGTGTTTGTGTTGTTTTGTTGTTTTTGTGATTGTTTGTTGTTTGTTTGTGATTGTTGTTGTTTGTGTTTGTGATTGTTGTTGTTGTTGTGTTTGTTGTTGTGTTGTTTGTGTTGTTGTGTTGGATTGTTTTGTTGTTGTGTTTGTTGTTGTGTGTGTTTTGTTGTTGTTTGTTGTGTGTTTGTGTTTGTTTGTGTTGTGTTTGTGTTGTTTGTGTGTTGTTGTGTTTTGTTGTTTGTGTTGTTTTGTTGTGTGTTTGTTGTTGTTGTGTTTTGTGTTGTTGTTTTTGATGTGTTTGTTGTGTGTTGTTTGTTTTGTTGTTGATGTTGTTTTGTGTTGTGTTTGTGTGTTGTTGTTTGTGTTTGTTGTTTGATTGTGTTGTGTTGTGTTTGTTTTGTTGTGTTGTTGTGTTGTTTTGATTTGTGTGTTTGTGTTGTTTGTTGTTGTGTTTTGTGTTGTTGTGTTTGTTGTTGTGTTTGTTGTTGTGTTTGTTTTTGTTTGTGTTGTTGTTTGTGTTGTGTTTGTTGTGTTTGTGTTGTTGTTGTTTGATGTGTTGTTGTTGTGTTTGTGTGTTTTGTTGTTGTTGTTTGTTGTGTTTGTTTGTGTTGTTTGTGTGTTGTTGTTGTGTTTTTGTTTGTGTTGTTGTTTGTTGTTGTGTTGTTTTGTGTTTGTTGTTGATTGTTTGTGTTTTGTTTGTGTTGTTTGTTGTGTTGTTGTTTGTGTTGTGTTTTGTTGTGTTTGTTTGTTGTGTTTTGTTTGTTGTGTTGTTTGTTGTGTTTGTTTTGTTGTTGTTGTTTGTTGTGTTTGTTTGTTGTGTGTGTTGTTGTTTTGTGTGTTGTGTTGTTTGTTTTGTGTTGTGTTTGTTGTTTTGTTGTGTTGTGTTGTTTTGTGTGTGATTTGTTGTGTTTTGTTGTGTGTTTGTTGTGTTTTGTGTTTGTTGTTTTGTGTTGTTTGTGTTTGTTGTTTTTGTTGTGTTGTTGTTTGTGTTGTTTTTGTTGTTTGTGTTGTTTTGTGTTGTTTGTTGTTGTTTGTTGGATGTTTGTTTGTGTTTGTTTGTGTGTTGTGTTTGTTGTTTGTTGTTGTGTTGTGTTTTGTTGTGTTGTTTGTGTTGTTGTTTTGTTTGTTGTGTTGTGTTTGTTTGTGTTGTTTTGTTGTGTGTTGTTGTTGTGTGTTGTTGTTGATTTTGTTGTTTGTTTGTTGTTGTGTTGTGTGTTTGTTTTGTTGTTTGTTGTGTTTGTGTTGTGTTTTGTGTTTGTTGATTGTGTTTGTTGTGTTGTGTGTTTTGTTTGTGTTTGTTTGTGTTGTGTTGTTTGTTGTGTTGTTGTTTTGTTGTTTTGTGTTGTTTTGTTTTGTGTTGTGTTTGTTTGATGTTTGTTGTTTTGTGTTGTTGTTTGTTGTGTGTTGTTTGTGTTTTGTGTTGTGATTGTTTGTTTGTTGTGTTTGTTGTTGTTTTGTTGTTTTGTTGTGTTTGTGTTTGTTGTTGATTGTTTGTTTGTGTGTGTGTTTTGTTGTGTTGTTTTGTTTGTTGTGTGTTGTTGTTGTGTTTTGTTGTTGTGTTTGTTTTGTTGTTGTTGATTGTGTTGTTTTGTTGTTTTGTTGTGTTTGTTTGTTGTTTGTTGTGTGTTTGTTGTTGTTTTGTTGTGTTGTGTTGTTTTGTGTTGATTTTGTTTTGTTTGTTGTGTTGTTGTGTTTTGTTGTTTGTTTTGTTGTTGTTTGTGTTGTTTTTGTTGTTGATTTGTTGATGTGTTTTGTTGTGTGTTGTTTGTTGATGTTGTTTTGTTTGTTGTTTTGTTGTGTGTTGTGTTTTTGTTTGTTGTGTGATTTGTGTTGTTTGTGATGTTGTGTGTTTTGTTGTTTTGTGTGTTTGTTGTTGTGTTGTGTTGATTGTTTGTTGTTGTTTTGTTTGTTGTTGTTGATGTTTTGTTTGTTGTTGTGTTGTTTTGTGTTGTTGTGTTGTTTGTTTGTGTTGTGTTTGTTTGTGTTGTTTTGTTGTGTTTGTTTTGTGTTGTTTGTGTTGTGATGTTGTTGTTGTGTTGTTTGTGTTTGTTGTGTGTTTGTTTGTTGTTTGTTGTGTTTGTTGTTGTGTGATTGTTTGTTTTTGTTTGTTGTTTTGTGTGTGTTTGTGTTTGTTGTTGTTGTGTTGTGTTTGTTGTGTTGTGTGTTGTTGATTTTGTTGTGTTTGTGTTGTTGTTGTGTTGTTTGTTGTTGTGTTGTGTGTTTGTTGTTTGATTGTTGTTGTTTTTGTTGTTTTGTGTTTGTTTGATTGATTTGTGTGTTGTTGTTTGTTGTGTTGTTTTGTTTGTTTTGTGTTTTGTTGTTTGTGTTGTTTGTTGTTGTGTTGATGTTGTTTGTGTTGTGTTTTGTTTGTTGATGTTGTTGTGTTTGTGTTGTTTGTTGTGTTTGTTTTGTTGTGTTGTGTTGTTGTTTTGTTGTTTGTGTTTGTTGTGTTGTTGTGTTGTTGTGTTGTGATTTGTTGTTGTTGTTTGTGTTTGTTGTTTGTTGTTTGTGTTGTTGTTTTGTTTGTGTTGTGTTTGTTTTGTTGATTGTTTGTGTGTTGTGTTGTTGTTTTGTTGTGTTGTTTGTGTGTTTGTTTGTGTTGTTGTGTTGTGTGTTTTGTGTGTTGTTTTTGTTTGTTGTTGTTTGTGTTTGTTGTGTGTTGTTTTGTTGTGTTTGTTGATGTTTGTTTTGTTGTGTTGTGTTTTGTGATTGTTGTGTTGTTGTTGTTTGTTTTGTGTTGTGTGTTGTGTTGTTTGTTTGTGTGTTGTTGTGTTGTTGTTGATTGTTGTGTGTTGTTGTTTGTGTGTTGTTGTTTGTTGTTGTTGTTTGTGTTGTGTTGTGATGTTTGTTGTTGTGTTTGTGTTGTGTGTTTGTTGTTGTGATTTTTTTGTGTTGTGTTTGTTTGTTTTGTTTGTTGTTGTGTGTTTTGTGTTTGTTGTTTGTTGTTTTGTGTTGTTGTTGTGTTTTGTTGTGTTTTTGTGTGTGTTTTTGTTGTTGTGTTTTGTTGTGATTTGTGTGTGTTTTTGTTGTTGTGTGTTTGTGTTTGTTGTTGTGTTGTGTTTGTGTTGTTTGATGTTGTTGTTTTGATTGTGTGTTTGTTGTTTGTTGTGTTTGTTGTTGTTGTGTTTTTGTTTGTTGTTTTGTGTTTGTGTTTGTTGTTTGTTTGTGTTGTTTGTTGTTGATTTGTTGTTTTGTGTTGTGTTGATGTTGTTGTGTTTGTGTGTTTGTTGTTTTGTGTGTTGTTTTGTTGTGTTGTGTGTTTGTTGTTGTGTTGTTTTGATTGTGTTGTTGTGTTTTGTGTTTGTGTTTGTTGTGTTTGTTGTTTGTTGTTGTTGTTGTGATTTGTTGTGTTGTTTGTTGTTGTGTTTTTGTGTTTTGTTGTGTTTTGTGTTGTGTTGTTTGTGTGTTTGTGTTTGTTGTTGTGTTGTTTTTGTTGTTGTGTGTTGTTTTTGTTTGATTTTGTTGTGTTGTGATTGTTGTTTTGTGTTGTTTGTTTGTTTGTGTGTTTTGTTTGTTGTTTGTTGTTTGTTGTTGTGTTGTTGTTGTGTTTTGTTGTTGTGTTGTTTTGTGTTGTTTGTTTGTGTGTTTTGTTGTGTTGTGTTTGTTTGTGTGTTGTTTGTTGTTTTGTTTGTGTGATTTGTTTGTTGTGTTGTGTTTTGTTGTTTGTGTGTTGATGTTGTTGTTTGTGTGTTGTGTTTGTTGTGTTGTGTGTTTTGTTGTTTGTTGTGTTTGTTGTTTGTGTGTTTTGTTTGTGTGTTGTGTTGTTGTTGTTTTGTTTGTTTTGTGTTGTTGTTGTTTGTGTTTGTGTTGTTTGTTGATGTTGTGTTGTGTTTTGTTGTGTTGTTTGTGTTTTGTTGTTTTGTTTGTTGTGTTGTGTTTGTTGTGTTTTGTTTGTTTGTGATGTTGTTTGTTTTGTGTTGTTTTGTGTGTTGTTTGTTGTTTTGTGTTTGTTGTTTGTTGTTGTGTTTGTTGTGTTTGTTTGTTTGTTTGTGTTGTTTGTTGTTTTGTGTTTGTTGTTGTTTGTTTGTTGTGTTTTGTTTTGTTGTTTGTTGTTGTGTTTGTTGTGTTGTTTGTTGTTTTGTTGTGTTTGTTGTTGTGTTGTTGTGTTGTTGTGTTTTGTGTTGTTTGTGTGTTTGTTTGTTTTGTGTTGTTGTGTTTGTGTGATTGTTGTTTTGTTTGTGTTTGTTGTGTTTGTTGTGTTTGTGTTGTTTGTTGTTTGTGATTGTTGTGTTGTGTTTTGTGTTGTTTTGTTGTGTTTGTGTTTTGTGTTGTTGTGTTGTTGTGTTTGTGTTGTTTGTGTTGTTTGTGTTGTGTTTGTGTTTGTTGTGTTTGTGTGTTGTGTTGTTTGTTGTTTGTGTGTTGTTGTGTTTGTTGTGTGTTTTGTGTTGTTGTTGTTGTTGTGTTTGTGTTGATTGTTTGTTTTTGTTGTTTGTGTTTGTTGATGTGTTTTGTTTGTGTTGTTTGTGTGTGTTTGTTTGTTTTTGTTGTTGTTGTTTGTTGTGTTTGTTTTGTTGTTGTTTTGTGTTGTGTGTTTTTGTTTGTGTTTGTGTTTGTGTTTGTTGTGTTTGTTTTGTTGTGTTGTTTGTGTTGTTTGTGTTTTTGTTGTGTTTTGTTTGTGTTGTTTGTTTGTGTTGTGTTTGTTGTTGTTGTGTGTTTTGTTGTTTTGTGTTTGTTGATGTTGTTTGTGTTGTTTGTTGTTTGTGTTTGTTGTTTTGTGTGTTGTTGTGTTGTTGTGTTGTTGTGTTTGTGTTGTGTTGTTTGTTGTTTGTGTGTTTGTGTTTGTTGTTTGTTGTGTTGTTGTTGTTTGTGTTGTTTGTTTTGTGTTGTTTGTGTGTTTGTTGTTGTTTGTGTTTTGTGTTGTGTTTTGTGTTTGTTGATGTTGTTGTTTTGTTGTTGTTGTTGTTGTGTGTGTTGTTTTGTTGTTGTGTTTTGTTGTGTTGTGTGTGTTTTGTTGTTTGTTGTTGTGTGTTTTTTGTGTGTTGTGTTTTGTTGTTGTGTGTTGTTGTTGTTGTGTTGTGTGTTTGTTTGTGTTGTTTTGTTGTTGTTTGTTTGTGTTTGTTGTTTGTGTTTGTTGTGATTTGTTTTGTTGTGTTGTGTTTTGTTGTGTGTTTGTGTGTTGTTTTGTGTGTTGTTGTTTGTTGTTGTGTTGTGTTTGTGTGTTGATTTGTGTTTGTTGTTTGTGTTGTTGTTTGATTTGTGTGTTGTGTTTGTGTTGTTTTGTTTTTTGTTTTGTTGTGTTTGTGTTGTTGTGTTGTTGTGTTTGTTGTTGTGTTGTTTGTGTTGTTGTTTGTTTGTGTTTTGTGTTGTTTGTTGATGTTGTTGTGTTGATTTTGTTTTGTTGTTTTGATTGTTGTTTGTGTTGTTTTGTTGTGTTTGTTTGTTTGTGTTTGTTGATGTGTTGTTTTGTGTTTGTTGTGTTGTTTTGTGTTGTGTTGTTTGTGTTGTTTTGTTGTTGTTGTTGTTTGTGTTGTTTGTGTTGTGTTTTTGTTGTGTGTTTGTTGTGATTTTGTTGTTTGTTGTTTTGTGTTGTTTTTGTGTTTGTGTTGTGTTGTGTTGTGTGTTGTTTTGTTTGTTTGTGTTTGTTGTGTGTTGTTTGTGTTGTGTTGTTGTGTTTTGTTTGTTGTTGTGTTTGTTGTGTTTGTGTGATGTTTGTTTGTGTTTGTGTGTTGTTTTGTGTTTGTGTTGTTTTGTTTTGTTGTTTTTGTTGTGTTTTGTTTGTGTTGTTTGTGTTGTTTTGTGTTGTGTTTGTTGTTGATGTTTTGTTGTGTTGTGTTTGTTGTTTGTGTTTTGTTGTTTTGTTGTTTGTTGTTTTGTGTTGTTGTTGTGTTTGTTGTTTGTTGTTGTTGTGTTTGTTGTGTTGTTTTTGTGTTGTTGTTTGTTGTTGTGTTGTTGTTTTGTTTTGTTTGTTGTGTTGTTTTGTGTTTGATTGTGTTTGTTGTGTTGTTTGTGTTTTGTTGTGTTGTGTTGTTTGTGTTTTGTTGTTTGTGTTGTTTGTTGTTGTGTTTGTTGATTTTGTTGTTGTGTGTGTTTGTTGTTTTGTGTTTTGTTGTTTGTGTTGTTTGTTGTGTTTTGTTGTTTGTTTGTTGTTTGTGTTGTGTTTGTGTGTTTTTGTGTTTTGTTGATTTGTTTGTTGTTTGTTGTGTGTTGTTGTGTTGTTGTTTGTGTTGTTGTGTTTGTTGTGTTTTTGTGTTGTGTTGTTGTGTTGTGTTTTGTGTTGTTGTTGTTGTGTTGTGTTTGTTTTGTTGTTGTTGTGTTTTGTTGTGTTTTGTGTTTGTTGTTTTGTTGTGTGTTGTTGTGTGTTTGTGTTTGTTGTGTTTGTGTTTGTTTTGTGTTGTTTGTGTTTGTTTGTTGTTTTGTTTGTTTGTTGTGTTTGTTTTGTGTTGTTGTTGTTTGTTTGTGTGTTTGTGTTGTTTGTTTGTGTTGTTGTTTTGTTTTTGTGTGTGTTTGTTGTTGTTTGTGTTGTTGTTGTTTGTGTTTGTTGTTTGTGTTGTTTTTGTGTTGTTGTTTTGTGTTGTTGTGTTTTGTGTTTGTTTTGTGTTGTTTGTTGTTTTGTGTTTGTTGTGTGTTTGTGTTGTTGTTTGTGTTGTGTTGTTTGTGTGTTGTGTTGTTGTGTTTTGTTTGTTGTTGTTTGTTGTTTGTGTTGATGTTTTGTTGTTGTGTTGTTTGTTGTGTTTTGTTTGTTGTGTTTGTGTTGTTTGTTGTGTGATTGTTGTTGTTTGTGTTGTTGTGTGTGTTTTGTTTGTTGTTTTGTGATTGTTTGTGTTTTTTGTGTTGTTTGATTTTGTTGTTGTTTGTGTTTGTTGTTTGTGTTGATGTGTTGTTGTTTGTTGTGTTGTTTTGTTGTTGTGTTGTGTTGTTTGTTTGTGTTGTGTGTTTTGTTGTTGTGTGTTTGTTTGTGTTGTTTGTTGTGTTTTGTTGTGTTGTGTTTTGTTGTTGTTGTGTGTTGTTTGTTGTTGTGTTTTGTTGTTTGTTGTTGTTTGTGTGTTGTTGTTGTGTTGTTGTTTGTTGTGTTGTTTGTGGTGTTGTGTTGTGTTTGTGTGTTTGTTGTGTTGTTTGTGTTTTTGTGTTGTGTTTGATTGTTTGTGTTGTTTGTTGTTGTTTGTTTGTGTTGTGTTTGTGTGTTGTTTTGTTGTGTTTGTTGTTTGTTGTTGTTTGTTGTTGTTTGTGTTTGTGTGTTTGTTGTGTTGTGTTGTTGATTTGTGTTTGTTGTTGTTGTTTTGTTTTGTGTTGTTGTTTGATTGTTTGTGTGTTTTGTGTTGTTGTTTTGTGTTTGTTGTTGTTTTGTTTGTTGTTTTGTTGTGTTGTGTTTGTGTTGTTTGTTGTGTGTTTGTTGTGTGTTGTTTTGTTGTGTGTTGTTGTTTGTGTGTTGTTGTTGTGTTGTGTTGTTGTTGTTTGTTGTTTGTGTGTTTGTTTTGTTGTTGTTTGTGTTGTGTGTTGTTGTTTTGTTTGTGTTGTGTTTGTGTTTTGTTTTTGTTGTTTGTGTTGTGTGTGTTTGTGTGTTTGTTGTTGTTTGTGTTGATTTTGTTGTTGTTGTGATTGTTGTTGTGTTGTGTGATTGTTTTGTGTTTGTTGTTGTTGTTTGTTTGTTGTTGTGTTTGTTTGTGTTGTTTGTTTGTGTTTGTTGTGTTGTTTGTGTGTTGTGTTTTGTGTGTTTGTTGTTGTTTGTGTTTGTGTTGTTTTGTGTTTGTTGTTTGTTGTTGTGTTTGTGTGTGTTGTTTGTGTTGTTTTGTGTTGTGTTTGTTGTGTTTGTTTGTTGTTGTTTGTGTTGTGTTGTTGTGTTTGTGTGTGTTTTGTGTTTGTTGTTGTGTGTTTGTTGTGTTGTGTTTGTGTTTTGTGTTTGTGTTGTGTTTGTTGTGTTGTTTTTGTTGTTGTTTTGTTGTGTGATTTTGTTTGTTGTTGTGTTGTTTGTTGTGTTGTTTTGTGTGTTTTTGTTTTTGTGTTGTGTTGTGTTGTTTTGTGTTGTGTTTTGTTGTGTTGTGTGTTTGTTGTTTTGTGTTTGTTGTTTGTTTTGTTGTTGTGTTGTGTTTGTGTTGTTGTGTTTGTTGTTGTTGTGTTTGTTGTTTTGTTGTGTGTTTTGTGTTTGTTTGTTGTGTTGTTGTTTGTTGTTGTGTTTGTGTGTTTGTTGTGTTTGTTTGTGTGATTGTTTTGTTGTTGTTTGTTGTGTGTTTTTGTGTTGTGTGTTTGTGTTGTTGTTTGTTTTGTGTGTTGTTGTGTTGATTTGTTTTGTGTTGTTGTGTTGTTTGTGTTTTGTTGTTTGTTTGTGTTTGTTTTGTTGTTGTTGTGTTTGTGTTGTTGTGTTGTGTTTGTTTGTGTGTTGTGTTGTTGTGTTGTGTTGTGTTTTGTGTGTTTGTTTGTGTTTTGTGTTTGTTGTGTTGTGTTGTTGATTTTGTGTTGTTGTTTGTTTGTGTTTTGTGTTTGTGTTGTTTGTGTTTGTTTGTGTTGTTGTTGTTTTGTTGTGTTGTGTTTGTGTTTGTGTTGTTTTGTTGTTGTGTTTGTGTTTGTTGTTGTTTGTGTTTGTTTGTGTGTTTGTGATTGTGTTGTTTGTTGTTTGTGTTTGTTGTGTTTTTGTTGTTGTGTTTGTGTTGTTGTTTGTTGTTTGTTTTGTTGTGTTTGTGTTTGTTGTGTGATTGTTTGTGTTTTGTTGTTTGTTTGTGTGTTGTGTTTTGTTGTTGTGTTGTTTGTTGTGTTTTGTTGTTGTGTTTTGTGTTGTGTTGTTGTGTTGTTTGTGTTTTGTTTGTTGTTGTGTTTGTTTTTGTTGTGTTGTTTGTTTGTGTGTTGTGTTGTGTTTTGTTGTGTTGTGTGTTTGTTGTTGTTTGTTGTTGTTTTGTTGATGTGTTTTGTTGTGTTGATTGTTTGTGTTTTGTGTTGTTGTTGTTTGTGTGTTTGTTGTTGTTTTTGTGTTTGTTGTTGTGTTTGTTGTGTTGATGTTGTTTGTGTTTGTTTGTGTTTGTTGTTTGTTGTTTGTGTTGTGTTTTTGTGTTGTTTGTTGTTTGTTTGTGTTGTTGTGTGTGTTTGTTGTGTGTTTTGTTGTGTTTGTTGTTGTTGTGATGTTTGTGTTGTGTTGTTGTTTTTGTTGTGTTTTGTGTTGTTTGTTGTTTGTTTTGTGTTTGTTGTGTTGTTTTTGTTGTTGTGATTTTGTTGTTGTGTTGTTTTGTTGTGTTTGTTGTGATTGTTTGTTGTTTTGTGTTGTTGTGTTGTTGTGTTGTTTGTTGTTTTGTTTGTGTGTTGTTTGTGTTGTGTTGTGTTGTTTGTTGTTTTTGTGTTGTTTGTTGTGTTGTGTTGTTGTGTTTTGTTGTGTGTTGTTTGTTTTGTGTTTGTGTTTGTTTGTGTTGTTTGTGTTGTTGTTTGTGTTGTTTGTGTGTTTGTTGTGTTGTTTGTTGTTTTGTTGTGTTTGTTTTGTGTTGTTGTTTGTTGTTGTGTTTGTGTGTTTTGTTTGTTTGTTTGTGTGTTTGATTGTTTTGTGTTTGTTGTTTGTGTTTGTTGTTGTTGTGTTGTGTTGTTTGTTGTTGTGTTTGTTTTGTGATGTTGTTGTTTGTTGTGTTTTTGTTGTTGTTGTTGTTTGTTTTGTTGTTGTGTTGTTTGTGTTTGTTGTTTGATTTGTGTTGTGTTTTGTTTTGTTGTGTTTGTTGTGTTTGTGTTGTGTTTGTTGTTTTGTGTTTGTGTTGTTTTGTTGTTTTGTTTGTTGTTTGTTGTGTTGTGTTTGTTGTGTGTTGTGTTGTTTTGTTGTTGTGTTTGTTGTGTTTGTTTGTTGTGTGTGATTTTTGTTTGTTTGTTTGTGTTTTGTTGTGTTGTGTGTTGTTTGTGTTTTTGTTGTGATTTTGTGTTGTGTTGTTTTGTGTTGTTGTTGTGTTTGTGTGTTTGTGTTTGTTGTTGTGTTTTGTTTGTGTTGTGTTTTGTTGTTTGTGTGTTTGTTTGTTGTGTTTGTTTTGTGTTGTTTGTTGTTGTTTGTTTTGTGTTTGTTGTGTTTGTTTGTTGTGTTGTTGATGTTTTTGTTTGTTTGTTGTTTGTTGTGTTTGTTTGTTGTTGTGTTTTTGTTGTGTTTGTGTGTTGTTGTGTTTGTTGTTGTGTTGTTTGTTTGTGTTGTGTTGTTTGTGTTTGTGTGTTGTTTGTGTGTTTTGTTTGTTGTTGTGTGTTGTTTGTGTTTGTTTTGTTTGTGTTGTTTTGTTGTTTGTGTTTGTTGTTGTTGTGTTGTTTGTTGTTTGTGTTGTTTGTTGTGTTGGTGTGTTTGTGTTGTTTGTGTGTTGTTGTTGTTTGTGTTGTGTTTGTGTTTTGTTGTTGTTTGTGTTGTGTTTTTGTGTTGTGTTTGTTGTTGTTGTGTTTGTGTTTGTTGTTGTTTGTGTTGTTTGTTTGTGTGTTGTTTGTGTTGTTTTGTTGTTGTTTGTGTGTTGTGTTTGTTGTTTGTGTTTGTTTGTTGTTTGTTTTGTGTTTTGTTTGTTGTTGTTGTTGTGTTTGTTGTTGTGTTTGTTGTTGTTTTGTGTTGTGTTTTTGTTGTGTTTGTTGTTGTTTGTGTTGTTTGTGTGTTTTGTTGTGTTTTGTTGTGTTGTTGTTTTGTGTGTTTGTTTGTTTGTGTTTGTGTTTTTGTTGTGTTTTGTTGTTTGTTGTTGTGTTTGTTGTTGTTGTTTGTGTTGTTGTTGTGTTTTGTGTTGTTGTTGTTTGTGTGTTTGTGTTGTTTGTGTGTTGATGTGTGTTTGTTGTTTGTTGTTGTGTTTGTGTTGTTGTTGTGTTTGTTGTTGTGTTTGTTTGTGTTGTTTGTGTGTTGTGTGTTGTGTTGTTTGTTTGTTGTGTTTGTGTTGTTTTGTTGTGTTGTGTTGTTGTTGTGTTTTGTTGTGTTTTGTTGTGTTTGTTGTTGTGTTGTGTGTTGTTGTTGTTTTGTGTTTTGTTGTTGTGTTGTGTGTTTGTGTTGTGTTTTGTGTGTGTTTGTTTGTGTTTGTTGTGTTGTTTTGTGTTGTTGTTTGTTGTTGTGTTGTGTTGTTTTGTTGTGTTGTTGTTGTTTGTGTTGTGTTGTGTGTTTGTGTTTGTTGTTGTTGTGTTGTTTGTTGTGTTGTTTGTGTTGTTGTGTTTTGTTTGTTTTGTGTGTGTTGTGTTGTTTTGTGTGTTTTGTTGTTTTTGTGTTGTGTGTTGTGTTTGTTGTTTGTTGTGTGTTGTGTTGTTTGTTGTGTGTTTGTGTTGTTGTGTTTGTTGTTTGTTGTGTTTGTTGTTGTTTTTGTGTTGTTGTTGTGTGTTTGTTGTTGTGTGTTGTTTGTGTTGTTGTGTGTTGTTGTGTGTTGTTGTGTTGTGTTTGTTTTGTTGTTTGTTGTGTTGTGTGTGTTTTGTTGTGTGTTGTTGTTTGTGTGTTGTGTTGTTTGTTGTTTTGTGTTTTGTGTTGTGTGATTTTTGTTGTGTGTTGTTTTGTGTTGTGTGTTGTGTTGTTGTGTTTGTGTTGTTGTGTGTTGTGTTTTGTTGTGTTTGTGTTTGTTTTGTTGTTGTGTTGTTGTTTGTGTTGTGTTGTTTGTGTTGTTTGTTTGTTGTTGTTGTTGTGTGTTGTGTGTTTGTTGTTGTTGTGTGTTTGTGTTGTTGTGTGTGTTGTTTGTTGTGTTTTGTGTTTTGTGTTGTGTGTTTGTTGTGTGTTGTTTTGTTGTGTTGTGTTTGTTGTGTTGTTTGTGTGTTGTGTTTTTGTTGTGTTGTGTTGTTGTTTGTTGTTGTGTTTGTTGTGTTTGTTGTGTTTGTGTGTTGTTGTTTGTGTGTGTTTGTTGTTGTGTTGTGTGTTTTGTGTTGTTGTGTTTGTGTGTTTGTTTGTTTGTGTTGTGTTGTGTTGTGTGTTGTTGTTGTGTTTGTTGTGTGTTTTGTTGTTGTGTTGTGTTGTGTTGTTGTTGTTTGTGTTGTGTGTTGTTGTGTTGTTGTGTTGTGTGTTGTTTTTGTGTTGTGTGTTGTGTTTGTTGTTTGTTGTGTGTGTTGTTTGTTGTTGTTTGTTTGTGTGTTGTGTTGTTGTGTGTTGTTTGTGTTTGTTGTTGTGTTTGTTGTTGTTTGTGTTGTTTGTGTTGTTGTGTGTTTGTGTTGTGTTGTGTGTTGTTTGTTGTTGTTTGTGTTGTTGTTGTGTTTTGTTGTGTTGTTTGTGTGTTGTGTTTGTTTGTGTTTGTGTTGTGTGTTTGTTGTTTGTTGTGTTTGTTGTTTGTGTGTTGTTGTGTGTTTGTTGTTTGTGTTGTTTTGTGTTGTTTGTTGTTTTGTTGTTGTGTTGTTGTTTGTGTTGTGTGTTTGTTGTGTTTGTGTTGTTGTGTGTGTTTGTGTGTTTTGTTTGTTGTGTTTGTGTTGTTGTTTGTTTTGTTTGTGTTGTTGTGTTTGTTTTGTGTTGTGTTGTTTTGTTGTTTGTGTTTGTGTTGTGTGTTGTTGTTGTGTGTTTGTTTTGTTGTTGTGTTGTGTTTTGTTGTTTGTTGTTTGTGTTGTGTTTGTGTTGTGTTGTTGTTGTTTTGTGTGTTGTTTGTTGTTGTTTGTGTTGTGTTGTGATTTGTTGTTTGTTTGTTGTGTTGTGTTGTTGTTTGTTGTGTTTGTTTGTGTTGTGTTTGTGTTTGTTGTGTTGTTGTGTGTTTGTGTTGTTTGTTGTTTTGTGTTGTGTTGTTGTGTTGTTGTGTTGTGTTGTTTGTTGTTGTTTTGTGTTGTTTGTTGTTTGTGTTGTGTTTGTTGTGTTGTTTGTTGTGTTTGTTTGTGTTTGTGTTGTGTGTGTTGTTTTGTTGTTTGTGTGTTTGTTGTGTTTGTTGTGTTGTGTTTGTGTGTTTGTGTTGTGTTTTGTTGTTTGTGTTGTGTGTTGTGTTGTTTTGTGTGTTGTGTTTGTGTGATTTTGTTTGTTGTGTTTGTTGTGTGTTGTTTGTTGTTTGTTGTGTGTTTGTGTTTGTTGTGTGTTGTTTGTTGTGTGTGTTTTGTGTTTGTTGTTGTTGTGTTTGTGTTTGTTGTTGTTTGTTGTTTTGTTGTGTGTGTTGTTGTGTTTGTGTGTTGTGTTGTGTTGTTTGTTGTTGTGTTGTTTTGTGTTTGTTGTGTGTTGTTGTGTTTTGTGTTGTGTTTTGTGTTTGTTGTTTGTGTGTTGTGTTGTTTTGTTGTGTTTTGTGTTTGTGTTGTTGTTGTGTGTGTTTGTTGTGTTTGTTGTTGTTGTGTTGTTGTGTTTTGTGTTGTTTGTGTTGTGTTGTGTTTGTTTGTTGTTTTGTGTTGTGTTGTGTGTTTGTTGTGTTGTGTTTGTTGTGTTTGTTTGTTGTTTGTTGTTGTTGTGTGTTTGTGTTGTGTTTGTGTTGTGTTGTTGTTGTGTTTGTTTGTTGTGTGTTTGTTGTTGTTTGTGTGTTTGTGTTGTTGTGTTGTTTGTGTGTTGTTGTTTTGTGTTTGTTGTGTTGTTTGTGTTGTGTTGTTGTTGTGTTGTGTTTGTTGATGTTGTGTTGTTTGTGTTTGTTGTGTTTTGTGTTGTGTTGTTGTTGTGTTTTGTTTGTTGTGTTGTGTGTGTGTTGTTTTGTGTTTGTGTGTTTGTTGTTTGTTGTTTGTGTTGTTGTTTGTGTGTTGTTTGTTGTTGTTTTGTGTTGTTGTTGTTGTTTGTGTTGTTTGTTGTTGTGTTTTGTGTTGTGTTTGTGTTTTGTTGTGTTTGTTGTTGTGTTTGTTGTTTGTGTTGTGTGTGTTTTGTTTGTTGTGTTTGTGTTGTTTGTTTGTTGTGTTGTGTGTTTTTTTGTGTGTTGTGTTGTTGTTTGTGTTGTGTTGTTTGTGTTGTTGTTGTTTTTGTGTTGTGTTGTTTGTTTTGTGTGTTTGTGTTGTGTTTTGTGTTGTTGTGTTGTTGTGTGTTTGTTTGTGTTGTGTTTGTTGTGTTTTGTGTTGTTTGTTGTGTTTTGTGTTTGTTGTTGTGTTGTGTTTGTGTGTTGTTGTTTGTGTTTTTGTGTTGTTTGTGTTTGTTGTGTTGTTGTGTTTGTGTTGTGTTGTGTTTGTGTGTGTGTTTTGTTTGTTGTGTGTTGTGTGTTGTTGTTGTTTGTGTGTTGTTTTGTGTTGTGTTGTTTTGTGTGTTGTTGTGTTGTTTGTTTGTGTTTGTGTGTTTGTGTTGTTGTGTTGTGTTGTTGTGTGTTGTTGTGTTGTTGTGTTGTTGTGTTTTTGTTGTGTGTTGTTGTTTGTGTTTTTTGTGTGTTGTTGTTGTTTGTTTGTGTGTTGTTGTGTTGTTTGTGTGTTGTGTTTTGTTGTGTTGTTGTTGTTTGTTGTGTTGTTTGTGTTGTTGTGTGTTTGTTGTTTTGTGTTTGTTTGTGTGTTGTTTGTTGTGTTTGTTGTTTGTGTGTTGTTGTTGTGTTGTTTTGTGTGTTGTGTGTGTTTGTGTGTTGTTGTGTGTTTTGTGTTGTTGTTTTGTGTTGTGTGTTGTGTGTTTTGTGTTGTTTGTTGTTGTGTGTTTGTTGTTGTGTTGTTGTTGTGTTGTGTTTGTGTTGTTTGTGTGTTGTGTGTTGTTGTTTGTTTGTGTTTGTTGTGTTGTGTGTTTGTGTTGTGTTTTGTGTTGTGTTTGTGTGTTGTTGTGTGTTTGTTGTGTTGTGTTTTGTTGTGTGTTTTGTGTTGTGTTGTGTGTTTTGTGTTGTGTTTGTGTGTGTTGTGTTGTGTTGTTTTGTGTTGTTGTTGTTGTGTTTGTGTGTTGTTTGTTGTGTGTTTGTTGTGTTGTTTGTGTTGTGTTTGTTTGTGTTGTTGTGTGTTTTGTGTTGTTTGTTGTGTTGTTTGTTGTTTGTTGTTTTGTGTGTTGTTGTGTGTTGTGTTTTGTTGTTGTGTTTTGTTGTTGTGTTTGTGTTGTGTGTTTGTGTTGTTTGTTGTGTGTTTTGTGTTGTGTTGTGTGTGAGATTGTTGTGTTGTTTTGTGTTGTTGTTGTGTTGTTGTGTTGTTTGTTGTTGTGTTTTGTTTGTTGTGTTGTTTGTTGTGTGTTGTTGTTGTTGTTGTGTTTGTTTGTGTGTTGTTTGTGTTGTGTTGTGTGTTGTGTTGTGTTGTTTGTTGTGTGTTTGTGTGTGTTGTTGTGTGTTGTTTGTGTTTGTGTTGTGTGTTGTTTTGTTGTGTTGTGTTTGTTGTTGTTTGTGTTGTGTTGTTGTTGTTTTGTTTGTGTTTGTGTGTGTTTGTTGTTGTGTTGTGTGTTGTTGTTGTTGTGTTTGTTGTGTTTTGTGTTGTGTGTTTTGTTGTGTTTGTGTTGTTGTTGTGTTGTTTGTGTTTGTGTGTTGTTGTTTGTGTTTGTTGTTTTGTGTTGTGTGTTTGTTGTTGTGTTGTGTGTTGTTTTGTGTTGTTGTGTTTGTTGTTGTGTTTTGTGTGTTGTTTGTGTTGTTTGTTGTTGTGTTGTGTTGTTGTTGTGTTTGTTGTTGTGTTTGTGTGTTTTGTTGTTGTGTTGTTTGATGTGTTGTGTTTGTGTTGTTGTTGTGTTGTTGTTTTGTGTTTGTGTGTGTTTTGTTTGTGTGTTTGTTGTTGTGTGTTTTGTGTGTTGTGTTTGTTGTTTGTTGTTTGTGTTGTTTGTTGTGTTGTTGTGTTTTGTGTGTTGTTGTTTGTTTTGTGTTGTTTGTGTTGTTTGTGTTGTGTTTGTTGTTGTGTGTTGTTTGTTTTGTGTTGTGTTTTGTGTTGTTGTGTTGTGTTTGTTGTTTTGTGTTGTTGTGTGTTGTGTTTTTGTTGTGTTTGTGTTGTTTGTTGTGTTTGTTGTGTGTGTTTTGTTGTGTGTTGTTGTGTTGTTTTGTGTTTGTTGTGTTGTGTGTTTGTTTGTGTTGTTTGTGTTTGTGTGTTGTTTGTGTGTTGTGTGTTTTGTTGTGTTGTTTTGTGTTGTGTGTTTTGTTGTGTTTGTGTTGTTGTGTTTTGTTTTTTGTGTGTGTTGTGTTTGTTGTGTTTTGTGTGTTGTTGTTGTTGTGTTTGTGTTGTTGTGTTGTTGTTGTTGTTTGTTGTTGTGTGTTGTTGTGTGTGTTTTGTTGTTTGTGTTGTTGTGTTGTGTTGTTGTGTTGTTTTGTGTGTGTTTGTGTGTTGTTGTGTTGTTGTTTGTGTGTGTTTGTTGTTGTTTGTGTTGTGATGTTGTTGTTGTTTGTGTTTTGTGTTGTTGTTTGTTGTTGTGTTGTTGTTTGTGTTGTGTGTGTTTGTTTTGTGTGTTGTGTTGTGTGTGTTTGTGTTTGTGTGTTTGTTGTTGTGTTTTGTGTTGTGTTTGTTGTTTGTTGTTGTGTTGTTTTTGTTGTTGTTGTGTGTGTTGTTTGTGTTTGTTGTGTTGTTTTGTGTTTGTTGTTTGTGTTGTTGTTGTTTGTTGTGTTTGTTGTTGTTTTGTGTGTTGTGTGTTGTGTGTTGTTTGTTGTGTTTGTGTTGTTGTGTTGTTGTGTTTGTTGTGTTTGTTGTGTGTTGTGTGTTGTTTTGTGTTTGTGTGTGTTGTTGTGTTGTTGTTTGTTGTTTGTTGTTGTGTTGTTTGTGTGTGTTTGTGTTGTTGTGTTGTGTTTTGTTGTTGTGTGTTGTGTGTTGTTTTTGTGTTTGTTGTGTTTTGTTGTGTGTTTGTGTTGTTGTTGTTTGTGTGTTGTTGTGTTTTGTGTGTTGTGTTTGTGTGTTGTTTGTGTGTTGTGTGTTGTTTGTTTGTTGTGTTGTTTGTGTGTTTGTGTGTTGTTTGTGTTTTGTGTTGTTGTGTTTTGTTGTTGTGTTGTTTGTGTTGTTGTTTGTTGTTGTGTTGTTGTTTGTTTGTGTTGTGTGTTTTGTGTTGTGTTTGTGTTGTGTGTGTTTGTTGTTTGTTTTGTGTTTGTTGTTGTGTGTGTTTGTTGTTGTGTGTTGTTGTGTTTGTTTGTTGTGTTGTGTTGTGTTGTTGTGTTGTTTGTGTTTTGTGTTGTTGTGTTGTGTGTTTGTTGTGTTGTTGTGTTTTGTTGTTGTGTTTGTTTGTTGTGTTGTTGTTGTGTTGTTTGTTTGTGTTGTTGTTTGTTTTTGTGTTGTGTTTGTGTGTGTTTGTTGTTGTTGTTTTGTGTTTGTTGTGTTTGTGTTGTTTGTTGTGTTTGTGTTTGTTGTGTGTTGTGTTTTGTGTTGTGTTGTTTGTTGTGTTGTTTGTTGTGTGTGTTGTGTTTGTTGTTGTTTTGTGTTGTTTGTGTGTTGTGTTTTGTTGTGTTGTTTGTGTTGTGTGTTTGTGTTGTGTGTGTTTGTGTTGTTTTGTTGTGTTTGTTGTGTTGTTGTGTTGTGTTTGTGTGTTGTTTTGTTGTTTTGTGTGTGTTTGTTGTGTGTTGTGTGTTGTGTGTTGTTTGTTTGTTGTTTGTGTTTGTTGTGTTGTTTGTTGTTTGTGTGTTTGTTGTTTGTGTGTTGTTGTTGTTTTGTGTGTTGTTTGTGTGTTGTGTTGTGTTGTGTTGTTTTGTGTTGTTTGTTTTGTTGTGTGTTTTGTTTGTTGTGTTGTGTGTTGTGTGTTGTTTGTGTGTTGTTGTTGTTTGTGTTGTGTGTTTGTTTGTTTGTGTTGTGTTGTGTGTTGTTGTTTGTTTTGTGTGTTGTGTTGTGTTTTGTTGTGTTGTGTGTGTTGTTGTGTTTGTTGTGTTGTGTTGTGTGTGTTTGTGTTGTGTTGTGTTTGTGTTGTTTGTGTTTGTGTTGTGTTTGTTGTTGTGTTGTGTTGTTTGTGTTGTTTTGTGTGTTGTGTTTGTGTTGTTGTTTGTTGTGTTTGTGTTGTTTTGTGTTGTGTTGTTTGTTGTGTTGTGTGTTTGTGTTGTGTTTGTTGTTGTGTTGTTTGTTTGTGTGTGTGTTGTTGTGTTGTTTGTGTTGTTTGTTGTGTTGTGTTGTTGTGTTTTTGTTGTGTGTGTTTGTGTTGTTGTGTTGTTGTGTTTGTTGTTTGTGTTGTTTGTGTGTTGTGTTTTTGTGTTGTGTGTTTGTGTTGTGTTGTTTGTGTGTTGTTGTGTTGTTTGTGTGTTTGTGTGTTGTTGTGTGTTTTGTTGTTGTTTGTTTGTGTTGTTGTGTGTTTGTTGTTTGTGTGTTGTGTTGTTGTTGTGTGTTGTTTGTTGTGTTGTTGTTGTTTGTGTTGTTGTTTGTGTGTTGTTGTTTGTGTTGTTGTTGTTTGTGTTTGTTGTTTGTTGTGTTTGTTTGTGTGTTTTGTTGTTGTTGTGTTGTGTTGTGTGTTGTGTTGTGTTTTGTTGTGTTGTTTGTGTGTTTTGTGTTGTGTTTTGTTTGTTGTTGTTGTGTGTTGTTGTGTTGTTTTTGTTGTTGTTGTTGTGTTTGTGTTGTTTGTGTTGTTGTGTGTTTGTGTTGTTTGTGTGTTGTTGTTTGTGTTGTGTTGTTTGTGTGTTTGTTGTGTTGTGTTGTTGTTGTTGTGTTTTGTTTGTTTGATGTTGTTGTGTTTGTTGTGTTGTTGTGTTGTTGTGTGTTTGTTGTTTGTTGTGTTTGTTGTTGTGTTGTGTTTTGTGTTGTTGTGTTTTTGTGTTGTGTTTTGTTGTGTTGTTGTGTTTTGTTGTTGTGTTTGTGTGTTGTGTTGTGTTTGTGTGTTGTGTTGTTTGTGTGTGTTGTTTTGTTTGTGTTGTGTTGTGTGTGTTGTTTGTTGTGTTTGTTGTTTGTGTTGTGTGTTGTTTGTGTTTGTTGTGTTGTTTGTTGTGTGTTTTGTGTTGTTGTGTGTTTGTGTTGTTGTTGTTTGTGTTGTTGTGTTTGTGTTTTGTTGTGTGTTGTGTTGTGTGTTGTTGTGTTGTTGTTGTTTTGTTGTGTTGTGTGTTGTTGTTGTTTTGTGTTGTTGTTTGTGTTTTTGTTGTGTTGTGTTTTGTGTTTGTTGTGTTGTGTTTTGTTGTGTTGTGTTTGTTGTTTTGTTGTTGTGTGTTGTTTTTGTGTTGTGTTGTTTGTGTTGTGTTTGTGTTGTTGTTTGTTGTGTGTTGTTTGTTGTGTTGTGTGTTTGTGTTGTGTTTGTGTTGTTGTGTTGTGTGTTTGTTGTGTTTGTTGTTGTGTTGTTGTTTTGTGTTGTGTGTTTGTGTGTTGTTTTTGTTGTGTTGTTTGTGTTTTGTTGTTGTGTTTGTTGTTGTTGTGTTGTTGTGTTGTGTTGTTTGTTGTTTTTGTTGTGTTTGTTTGTTGTTGTTTGTGTTTGTTGTGTGTTTGTTTTGTGTTGTTTTTGTTGTGTGTTGTTTGTTGTTTTGTGTGATTTGTTTGTGTTTTGTTTTGTTGTTTTTGTTGTTTGTTGTTGTTTGTGTTGTTTGTGTTGTTTTGTTTGTTGTTTGTTGTGTTGTTTTTGTTGTTTGTTGTGTTGTGTGTTTGTTTTGTTGTTGTGTTTGTTGTGTTTTTGTTGTTGTTTGTTGTTTTTGTTGTGTTTGTGTTTTGTTTTTGTGTTGTGTTTGTGTTTGTTTTTGTTTGTTGTTTTGTTGTGTTTGTTTGTTGTTTTGTGTGTTTTGTTTTGTTGTGTTGTTTTTGTTGTGTTGTTTTGTTGTGTGTTTTGTTTGTTTGTTTTTGTTGTGTTTGTTTGTGTTTTTGTTTGATTTTTGTTGTGTTTTGTTGTTGTGTTTTTTGTGTTTTGTTGTGTTTGTTTGTTGTTTGTTTGTTGTTTTTGTTGTGTTGTTTGTTTTTGTGTTTGTTGTGTTTTGTTGTTTTGTGTGTTTTTGTTGTTTTGTTGTTGTTTGTTTTGTGTTTGTTTGTTGTGTTGTTTGTTTTGTTGTGTTGTTTTGTTGTTGTTTTGTTTTTTTTGTGTTTTGTGTGTTTGTTTGTTGTGTTGTTTTTGTTTGTTGTTGTGTTTTGTTGTTTGTTGTTGTTTTTGTGTTTGTGTGTTGTGTTTTTGTGTTTGTTGTTTGTGTTGTTTTTTGTTTGTGTTGTTTGTTTTTGTGTTTGATGTTGTTTTTGTTGTTGTTTTGTGTTTTGTTGTGTTTTGTTGTTTGTTGTGTTGTTTGTGTTGTTTTGTTGTTGTGTTGTTTTGTTTGTGTTGTTGTGTTTTGTTGTTGTTTGTGTTTGTTTTGTGTTGTTGTGTTTTTGTTTGTTGTTGTGTTTGTGTTGTTTGTTGTGTTTTGTTGTTTGTTTTGTGTTGTGTTGTTGTTTTGTTTGTTGTGTTTGTGTTTGTTGTTTTGTTTTGTTTGTGTTTGTTGTTTTTGTGTTGTTTGTTGTTGTTTTTTTGTGTTTGTTTGTGTTGTTGTTTGTGTTTTGTTTGTTTTTGTGTTTGTTTTGTTGTTTGTTGTTTTGTGTTGTGTTGTTTTTGTTGTTTGTGTTTTGTGTTTTGTTTTTGTGTTTGTGTTTGTTTGTTTGTGTTGTTGTTTTGTTTGTTTGTTGTGTGTTTGTTGTTTTGTTTGTGTTTTGTGTTGTTTTGTTTTTGTTGTGTTTTTTGTTGTGTGTTTGTTTGTTTTGTTGTTGTTTTGTTTTGTTGTTTTGTTGTTGTTTGTTGTGTTTTGTTTTGTTTGTTGTTTGTGTTTTTGTGTTGTTTGTTTGTTTTTGTTGTTGTTTTGTTGTTGTGTTTTTGTTGTTTTGTGTTTGTTGTTTGTGTTGTTGTTTGTTTGTGTGTTGTTTTGTTGTTTTTTGTTGTTTTTTGTTTGTGTTTGTTGTTTTGTTGTTTGTTTTGTGTTGTTGTTTTGTTGTTTGTTTGTTTTTGTTGTGTGTTTTTGTTGTTGTGTTTTTGTGTTGTTGTTTGTTTTGTGTGTTTGTGTTTGTTTGTGTGTTTTGTTGTTGTTGTTTTTGTGTTGTGTTTGTGTTGTTTTGTGTTTGTGTTTTTGTTTGTGTTGTTTGTGTTGTTTTTTGTTGTGTTGTGTTGTTTGTTTTGTGTTTGTTTGTTGTGTTTGTGTTTGTTGTTTGTTGTTTTGTGTTTGTTTGTTGTGTGTTTGTGTTTGTTGTTGTGTTTTTGTTTTTGTTTGTTGTTGTTTGTTTTGTTTTGTTTGTGTTGTTTGTGTTTTGTTTGTTTGTTGTGTTTTGTGTTTTTGTGTTGTGTTTTTGTTGTGTTGTTGTTTGTTGTTTTGTTGTTGTGTTTTGTTGTTTTGTGTTTGTTGTTTTGTGTTGTTTTGTGTTTGTTTTGTTTGTTTTGTGTTTTGTTTGTGTTTGTTGTTGTTTTGTTTGTGTTTTTGTTTGTTTGTTTTGTTGTGTTTTGTGTTTGTGTGTTGTTTGTTTTGTTGTTTGTTTTGTTGTTGTGTTGTTTTTGTGTTGTTTTGTTTTTTGTGTGTTGTTGTTTTGTTTTGTGTTGTTGTTGTTTTTGTTGTTTGTTTGATTTTGTTGTTTGTGTTGTTTGTTGTGTTTTTGTTGTTTGTGTTTTGTTTTGTTTGTTTTGTGTTTGTTGTTGTTTGTGTGTTTTTGTTGTTTGTTTGTGTTTTGTTGTTTGTTTGTTTTGTGTTGTTTTGTGTTTGTTTTGTGTTGTGTTTGTTGATTGTTTGTTGTTTTGTTTGTGTTTTGTTGTTTTGTTTGTTGTTTGTTTTTGTTGTTGTTTGTTTGTGTTGTTGTTTTTTGTGTTTGTGTTGTTTGTTTTGTGTTGATGTTGTTTGTGTTGTTTTGTTGTTTGTGTGTTTTTGTGTTGTTTTGTGTTTGTTTTTGTTGTTGTTTGTTGTTTGTTGTTTTGATTGTTGTTTGTTTTGTTGTTTTTGTTTGTGTGTTTGTTTTGTTGTTTTGTGTGTTGTTTTTGTGTTTTGTGTTTGTGTTGTTTGTTGTTGTTTGTGATTTGTTGTTGTTGTTTTGTTGTGTTTTGTTTTTGTTGTGTTTGTTGTTTGTGTTTGTTGTTTTTTGTTTGTGTTTGTTTGTTGTGTTGTTTTTTGTTGTTTGTGTGTTGTTTGTTGTTGTTTGTGTTTGTTTTGTTGTGTTGTTGTTTTGTGTTTGTTTTTGTGTTTTGTTGTTGTGTTGTTTGTTGATTTGTTTGTTGTTTTTTGTTTTTGTTGTTTTTTTGTTGTTGTTTGTGTTGTTGTGTGATTTTGTTTGTTTGTGTTGTTGTTGTTTGTTGTTTGTGTTGTGTTGTGTTTTTGTTGTTGTGTTTTTGTTTGTTGTTGTTTTGTTTGTTGTGTTTGTTGTGTGTTGTTGTTTGTTTGTTGTGTTGTTGTGTTTGTTTTGTTTGTTTTGTGTGTTTGTTTGTTTGTGTTGTTGTGTTTGTTGTTTGTTTGTTGTGTTGTTGTGTTGTTTTTGTGTTGTTGTTTGTGTGTTTGTTTGTGTGTTTTGTGTTTGTTGTTTGTTTTGTTGTGTTGTGTTTTGTTGTGTTGTGTTGTTTTGTTTTGTTGTTGTGTTTTTGATGTTGTTGTTGTTTTGTTGTTGTTTGTGTTTTTGTTGTGTTGTTGTTTGTGTTTTGTTGTGTGTTTGTGTTTGTTGTTTTTGTTGTTGTGTTGTTGTTTGTTTTGTGTTTTTGTTGTGATTGTGTGTTTTGTTGTTGTGTTGTTTGTTGTTGTTTTTTTGTTGTGTTGTTTTGTGTTGTGTTTTGTTTTGTTGTGTTTGTGATTGTTTGTGTTTGTTGTGTTGTGTTTGTTGTGTTTTGTTGTGTTGTGTTTGTGTTGTTGTTTGTGTGTTGTTTGTGTTGTTTGTTGTTTTGTTGTTGTTTTGTGTTGTTGTGTGTTTGTGTTGTGTTTTGTTGTTGTTTGTGTTTGTGTTTGTTGTGTTGTTTGTTGTTTGTTTTGTTGTTGTGTTGTGTTTGTTTTGTGTTGTGTTTTTGTGTTGTTTTGTGTGTTTTTTGTTGTGTTGTGTTGTTGTTTTTGTTGTTTGTGTTGTTTGTGTTGTTGTGTTTGTTTTGTGTTGTTGTGTTGTGTTTTTGTTTTGTGTTGTTGTGTTTGTTTTGTGTTGTTGTTTGTGTGTTTTGTGTGTGTTTGTTGTTGTTTTGTTGTTTGTGTGTTGTGTTTGTGTTGTTGTTGTTTTTGTGTTTGTTTTTGTGTTGTTGTGTTTGTTGTGTTGTTGTTTTTGTGTTTGTTGTTTTGTTGTTGTTTGTGTTGTTTGTTGTTTTGTTTGTTTGTTGTGTTGTTGTTTGTGTGTTTGTTTTTGTTGTTGTTTGTGTTTTTGTGTTGTGTTTGTTTGTGTTGTGTTTTTTGTTGTTTTTGATTGTGTGTTGTTTGTGTTGTTTGTGTTGTTTTGTTGTTTGTTGTGTTGTTGTTTGTGTTTGTTGTTGTTTGTGTTGTTTTGTTTGTTGTTTGTGTGTTGTTTGTGTTTGTTGTGTTGTTTGTTTTTGTGTTTGTTGTGTTGTTTTTGTGTTGTGTTGTTTGTTGTTTGTGTTTTGTGTTGTGTTGTTTGTGTGTTTGTGTTGTTGTTGTGTTTTGTTGTTTTGTGTTTGTTGTTTTTGTGTTGTTGTTTGTTTGTGTGGTGTTTGTTGTTGTTGTTGTTTGTGGTTGTGTTGTTTTGTTGTGTTGTTTGTTGTGTTTTGTTTGTTGTTTTGTTGATTTTTGTTGTTTTGTTTGTGTTGTTTGTGTTTGTTGTTGTTTTGTGTTGTTTGTGTTTGTTGTTGTGTTGTTTGTGTTGTTTGTTTTTGTTTGTTGTTTGTTTGTGTTTGTGTTGTTTTGTGTTGTTTTGTTTGTTTGTGTTTGTTTTGTTGTTTGTTTGTGTTGTTTGTGTTTTGTTGTTGTGTTTGTTGTTGTGTTTTTTGTTTGTTGTTGTTTTGTTTTGTTGTTTTGTTGTGTTTGTTTGTGTGTGTTTTGTGTTGTTGTTTGTTGTTGTTGTTTTTGTGTTGTTGTGTTTTTGTTGTTTTGTTTGTGTTGTGTTGTTGTTTTGTTGTTGTTGTGTTGTTTTTGTTGTTTGTTTGTGTTTTGTTTGTTGTTTTGTTTTTTTGTGTTTGTTTTGTGTTGTTGTTTGTTGTGTTGTGTTTGTTTGTGTTGTTTTGTTGTTTGTTGTTTTGTTGTTGTGTTGTTTGTTTTTGTTTGTTTTGTTGTTTTGTTGTGTTTGTGTTTGTGTTTGTTGTTGTGTTTTTGTTGTGTTTTTGTGTTGTTTGTGTGTGTTTTGTGTTTGTTTGTGTTTTTGTTTTGTTGTTTGTGTTGTTGTGTGTTTGTTTGTGTTTGTTGTTTTGTGTGTTTGTGTTTTTGTTTGTGTTGTGTTGTGTTTGTTGTTTTGTGTTGTTGTTTTGTGTTGTGTTTGTTTGTGTTTGTTGTGTTGTGTTTTGTTTTGTTTGTTTGTGTTGTTTGTTTGTTGTTTGTTGTGTGTTGTTTGTTGTGTTGTTTGTTGTTTGTGTTTGTTGTGTGTTTGTGTTGTTTGTGTTTTGTTTGTTGATTGTTTGTTTGTGTTGTTTGTGTTGTGTTGTTGTTTGTGTTGTGTTTTGTGTTTGTTGTGTTGTTTTGTTTTGTTGTGTTGTTTGTGTTTTGTGTTGTTGTTTGTTTGTTGTTTGTGTTGTGTTTTTGTTGTTTGTGTTGTTGTTGTTGTTGTTTTGTTGTGTTTTGTTGTGTTGTGTTGTTTGTTGTTTTGTGTTTTGTGTGTTTGTTTTGTTGTTGTTTGTTTTGTTTGTTTTGTTGTTTTTGTTGTTTTGTGTTTGTTGTTTGTGTGTTGTTTGTTTGTTTTTGTTGTTGATGTTTTGTTGTTTGTTTGTTGTTGTTTTGTGTTTGTTTTGTTGTTGTGTTTGTTTTTGTTGTTGTTTGTGTTGTTGTTGTTTGTGTGTTGTTGTGTTTGTTTGTGTTGTTGTTGTGTTTTTGTGTGTTTGTTTGTTGTTTTGTTGTTGTTGTTTTGTGTTGTTTTTGTTGTGTTTTGTTGTGTTTGTTGTTTGTGTGTTTGTTTGGTTTGTTGTTGTTTTGTTTTGTGTTGTGTGTTGTTTTGTTGTTTGTGGTTGTGTGTTTGTGTTTTGTTTGTTTTTGTGTTGTTTGTTTGTGTTGTTTTGTTGTTTGTGTTTGTGTTTGTTGTGTTGTTTGTTGTGTTTTGTTGTGTTGTTGTTTTGTTTTGTTGTGTTTTGTTGTTGTTTTGTGTTTGTGTGTTTTGTGTTGTTTGTTGTTTGTTGTTTGTGTTGATTGTTTTTGTTTGTTGTGTTTGTGTTGTTGTGTTTGTGTTTTTTGTTGTGTTTGTGTGTTGTGTTGTTGTTTGTTTTGTGTGTTTGTTTTGTTTGTTGTGTTTGTGTTGTTTTTGTTGTTGTTTTGTTTGTGTGTTGTTTGTTTGTGTTTGTGTTGTTTTGTGTTTGTTGTTGTTTTTGTTTTTGGTTGTGTTGTGTTGTTTGTTGATTGTTTGTTGTGTGTTTTTTGTGTGTTTGTGTTTGTGTTTGTGTGTTTGTTTGTTTGTGTTTGTGTGTTTTGTGTTTGTTGTTGTGTTTTGTTTGTGTTGTGTTTGTGTGTTGTTTTGTTGTTTTGTGTGTTTTGTGTTTGTGTGTTTGTTTGTTGTGTTGTTTTTGTTGTTGTTTGTTTTGTGTTGTTGTGTTGTTTGTTGTGTTTGTGTTTTGTGTTGTGTTTTTGTTGTTTTGTTGTTTGTGTGTTTGTGTTTGTTGTTTGTGTGTTTTGTGTTTGTTGTTTGTTTTGTGTGTTGTTGTTTGTGTTGTTGTGTTTTGTTTGTTGTTGTGTTGTTTGTGTTGTGTTTGTGTGTTGTTTGTTGTGTTGTTTGTGTGTTGTTTTGTTGTTGTGTGTGTTGTTGTTTGTTTGTTTGTGTTTGTTGTTGTTGTTGTTTGTTGTTTTGTTGTTGTTTGTGTTGTTTGTGTTTTGTGTGTGTTTGTTTGTTGTTTGTGTTTGTGTTGTTTGTGTTTGTTGTTTTGTTTGTTTGTGTTGTTTGTGTTGTTTGTTGTGTTGTTGTTTGTGTTTGTTGTTGTGTTTGTTGTTTGTTGTGTTTGTGTTTTTGTTGTGTTTTGTTTGTGTGTTGTGTTTGTTGTGTTGTTGTGTTTGATGTTTTGTTGTTTGTGTTTGATTTGTTGTTGTTGTTTTGTGTTGTGTGTTTGTGTTGTGTTTGTTGTTTGTTTGTGTTTTGTGTTGTTTTTGTTTGTGTTGTGTGTTTGTTGTTGTTGTTTGTTTTGTGTTGTGTTTGTTGTTGTGTTGTTTGTTTGTGTTTGTTGTGTTGTTGTTGTTTTGTGTGTGTTGTTGTGTTTTTGTGTTTGTGTGTTTGTTGTGTTTTGTTTGTTGTTTGTGTGTTTTGTTTGTTGTTTGTGTTTGTGTGTTGTTTGTTGTGTTGTTTTGTTTTGTGTTTGTTGTTTGTGTTTGTTGTTTTTGTGTTTGTTGTGTTTGTTTTGTTGTTTTGTGTTGTTGTTGTGTGTGTTTGTTGTTTTGTTGTTTGTGTTGTTTGTTGTGTTGTTGTTTGTGTTTGTGTTTGTTGTTTGTGTTGTTGTTTTGTTTGTTGTTTGTTGTGTTGTTTTTGTTGTGTTTTGTGTTGTTGTTGTGTTTGTTGTTGTTTGTTTTGTGTTGTTGTTGTTGTGTTGTTTGTTGTTTGTTGTTTTGTGTTGTTGTTTGTGTTGTTGTTTTGTTGTTTGTGTGTTTGTTTTGTGTTGTGTTGTTTGTTGTGTTGTTTGTGTTGTGTTTTGTTGTTTGTTGTGTTTTGTGTTGTTTTTGTGTTGTTTTGTTTGTTGTTTGTTGTTGTTGTTTGTTTGTGTTGTTTGTTTTGTGTTGTGTTGTGTTTGTTGTTTGTGTTGTTTGTGTTTTTGTTTGTGTTTGTGTTTGTTGTTTTGTGTTGTTGTTTGTGTGTTTGTGTTTGTTGTTTTGTGTTGTTTTGTGTTGTTGTTTGTTGTGTTGTGTTTGTGTTGTTTTGTTGTTTGTTGATTTGTGTTTGTGTTGTTTGTTGTTGTTTTTGTTGTGTTGTGTGTTTGTTGTTGTGTTGTGTTTTTGTGTTTGTTTTTGTGTTGTGTGTGTTGATTTGTTTGTTGTTTGTGTTTGTGTTTTGTTGTGTTTGTGTTGTTTGTTTGTTGTGTTTGTTGTTTTGTGTTTGTTGTGTGTTTGTTGTTTTGTTTGTTTGTGTTGTGTTTTGTTTTTTGTTGTGTTTGTTGTTTGTTGTTTGATTTGTTTTGTTTGTTGTTTGTGATTTGTTGTGTGTTGTTTGTTGTGTTGTTTGTTGTGTTTTGTTTGTTTGTTGTGATGTTGTGTTTTGTTGTTGTTTGTTTTGTGTTGTTGTTGTTGTGTTTTGTTGTGTTTGTGTTTGTTGTTTGTGTTTTGTTGTGTTTGTGTTGTTTTGTTGTGTTGATTTGTTTGTGTTTGTTTGTTGTGTGTTTTGTTGTGTTTGTTGTTTGTTTTTTGTTTTGTTGTGTTGTTGTGTTGTTTGTTTGTTTGTGTGTTTGTTGTTGTGTTGTTTGTTGTTGTTTTGTGTTTGTTGTGTTGTGTGTTGTTTGTGTTTGTTGTGTTGTTGTTTTGTTTGTTGTTTTGTGATGTTTTGTTGTTGTTGTGTTTGTGTGTTGTTTGTGTTTGTTGTGTTTGTGATGTTTTGTTGTGTTTGTTTGTGTTTGTTTGTTGTTGTGTGTTTTGTTTTGTGTGTTGTTTTGTTTTGTGTTGTTTTGTTGTGTTTTGTGTTGTTTTTGTGTTGTTGTTGTGTTTGATTGTTTGTTGTTTGTTTTTTGTTGTGTTTGTTTGTGTTGTTTGTGTTTTGTTTGTTGTGTTTTGTGTGTGTTTGTTGTGTTGTTGTGTTGTTGTTTGTTGTGTTTTGTTGTGTTGTTTTGTTTTGTGTTTGTGTTGTTGTTTGTTTTGTTTTGTTGTTGTTTGTTGTGTGTTGTTTGTGTGTTTGTTGTTGTTTGTGTTTGTTGTTTGTTGTTGTGTTTGTTTGTTTGTTGTTGTGTTGTTTGTTTTGTTGTTGTGTTTGTTGTTTTTGTGTTGTTTGTGTTGTTGTTGTGTGTTGTTTGTTTGTTGTTGTTTGTGTTTGTTGTTGTTTTGTTGTTTGTTGTTGTGTTTTGTTTGTTGTTTTGTGTTGTTGTTTGTTTTGTTTGTTTGTTGTTGTGTTGTTGTGTGTTTGTTGTTTGTTTGTGTGTTTGTGTTTGTGTGATTTGTTTTGTGTGTTGTGTTTGTGTTGTGTTTGTTGTTGTTTGTGTTGTTTGTGTGTTTGTGTGTTGTTGTTTGTGTTTGTTGTGTTGTTGTGTTTTGTTGTTTGTGTTTTGTTGTTTGTGTTGTGTGTTTGTGTTGTTTGTTGTGTTGTTTGTGTTGTTGTTTTGTGTTGTTTGTTTTGTGTTTGTTGTGTTGTTGTTTTGTTGTGTTTTGTTTTGTGTTGTTGTTGTTTGTTTGTTGTGTGTTTGTTGATTTGTTTTTGTGTTTGTTTTGTTGTTGTTGTTTGTGTTTGTTTTGTGTTGTGTGTTTGTGTTGTTGTTGTTTGTGTTGTTTTTGTTGTGTTTGTGTTTGTTTGTTTGTTGTGTTTTGTTGTTGTGTTGTTTGTTTGTTGTGTTTTGTGTTGTTTGTTGTGTTGATTGTTTGTTGTTGTTGTTTTGTGTTTTGTGTTTGTTGTGTTTTGTTTGTGATGTTGTGTTGTTTGTTGTGTTGTTTTGTTGTGTTGTTTTGTTGTGTTGTGTTTGTTTGTTGTTTGTGTTTGTTGTTTTGTTTTGTGTTGTTTGTGTTGTTTTGTGATTTGTGTTGTGTTTTGTTGTTGTGTTGTTGTTTGTTGTGTTGTTTTGTTGTTGTTTGTGTGTTGTTTTGTGTTGTTTGTTTGTGTTGTTTTTGTTGTTGTGTTGTTGTTGTGTTTTGTGTTTGTTGTGTTGTTGTTTGTGTGTTTGTTGTTTTTGTTGTGTTGTTGTTGTTTGTTTTGTTGTTTTTGTGTTTGTTGTTTTGTTGTTGTTTTTGTTGTGTTTGTTGTTGTGTTGTTGTTTGTGTTGATGTGTTTTGTTGTTTGTGTTTTTTGTGTTTTTGTTGTTGTGTTTGTGTGTTGTTGTTTGTGTTTGTTTGTGTTGTTGTGTTTGTTGTTGTTGTGATGTTGTTGTGTTTGTTGTGTTTGTTGTTGTTTTGTTTGTTTGTTGTGTTTGTTTTGTTTGTGTTTGTTGTTTGTGATTTGTTGTTGTTTGTGTTGTTTGTGTTGTGTGTTGTGTTTGTTGTTGTTTTGTTGTTGTGTGTTTTTGTTGTTTGTGTGTTGTGTTTGTTTTTGTGTTGTTTGTGTGTGTTTGTTGTTGTTGTTTGTTTTTGTGTTGTGTTGTTGTGTTTGTGTTTGTTGTTTTGTGTGTTGTTTTGTGTTGTTGTGTTTTTGTTGTGTTTGTTGTTTTGTTGTTGTTGTTTGTTGTGTGTTGTTGTGTTGTTGTTTTGTGTTTTGTGTTGTGTTGTTTTGTTGTTTTGTGTGTTTTGTTGTTGTGTTTGTTGTTGTTGTGTTGTTTTTGTTTGTGTTTTTGTTGTTGTTGTGTTGTTTGTTTGTGTTTTGTTGTTGTTTGTGTGTTGTTGTGTTGTGTTGTGTTTGTGTTTGTTGTTTGTGTTTGTGTGTTTTTGTTGTTGTGTTTGTTGTGTTGTTGTTTGTGTTTGTTGTTGTGTTGTTTTTGTTGTTGTTTGTTGTGTTGTTTGTGTTGTTGTTTGTTGTTGTGTTGTTTTGTTGTGTGTTGTTTGTTTTTGTTTGTGTTTTTTGTTTGTTGTGTTGTTTGTGTTTGTGTTGTTTGTGTGTTTTGTGTTTGTTTGTGTGTTTGTTGTTGTTTGTGTGTTTGTTTTTGTTTGTTTGTGTTGTTGTTGTGTTTGTTGTTGTTTTGTGTTTTGTTTGTGTTGTTGTTTGTTTTGTTGTGTTTGTTTGTGTGTTGTGTTTGTGTGTTGTTGTTTTGTTTGTGTGTTTGTTGTGTTGTTGTTTTGTTTTTTGTGTTGTGTTGTTTTGTTGTTTTTGTTGTGTTTGTGTTGTGTTGTGTTGTTTGTTTTGTTTGTGTTGTTTGTTTGTTGTGTTTTGTGTTTGTGTTGTGTGTTGTTTTGTTGTGTTTGTTGTTTTGTTGTGTTTGTTGTGTTGTTTGTTGTGTTTGTGTTTGTGTTGTTTGTGTTTTGTGTTTGTTTGTGTGTTGTTGTGTTTTGTTGTTTGTGTTGTTGTGTTTGTTGTTTGTTTGTGTTGTTTTGTTTGTTGTGTTTGTTTTGTTGTTGTGTTTGTGTTGTTGTTTGTTGTTGTGTTGTGTTTTGTTTGTTGTGTTTGTTGTGTTGTTGTTGTTTTGTGTGTTTGTTGTTGTGTTTTGTTGTTTTGTGTTTGTTTTGTTGTTTGTTTTGATTGTGTTGTTGTGTTTTGTTGTTGTTTGTTTGTGTTTGTTGTGTGTTTGTTTGTGTTTGTTGTGTTGTTTGTGTTTGTTGTTGTTTGTGTTTGTTTGTTGTTTGTTGTGTTGTTGTTGTTTTTTGTTGTTGTTGTTTGTGTTGTGTTGTTTTGTTGTGTGTTTTGTGTTGTGTTTGTTGTTGTTTTGTGTTTGTTGTTTGTGTTGTTTGTTGTTTGTTGTTTGTGTGTGTTTGTGTTGTGTTTTGTGTGTTGTGTTTTGTGTTTGTTTGTTGTGTTTTGTTGTGTTTTGTGTTTGTGTTGTTTGTGTTGTTGTTGTTTGTTTGTTGTGTTTTGTTGTGTGTTTGTGTTGTTGTTGTTTGTTGTGTGTGTTGTTTTGTTTTGTGTTGTTTGTGTTGTTGTTGTTTGTTGTGTGTTGTGTTTGTTGTTGTTTGTGTGTTGTTTGTGTGTTGTTTTGTGTTGTTGTGTTTGTTGTTGTGTGTTTGTTGTGTTTTTTGTGTTTGTGTTGTTTGTTTGTTTTGTGTGTTTGTGTTGTTGTTGTTTGTGTTGTTGTTGTTTTGTTGTTTTGTTGTTTGTGTGTTGTTTGTTGTTGTGTTGTGTTGTTTGTTGTTTGTTGTTGTTTGTGTTGTGTGTTTGTTGTTTGTTTTGTTGTTTTGTGTTTGTTGTTGTTTGTTGTTGTTTTTGTGTGTTGTGTTGTTTGTGTTGTGTTTTGTGTTTGTTGTTGTGTTGTTTGTTGTTGTGTTTGTTGTTTTGTTGTGTTTGTTTGTTGTTGTGTTTGTTGTGTTGTTTGTGTTGTGTTTGTTGTTGTTTGTTTTGTGATTGTTTGTTGTGTGTTGTTTGTTTGTGTGTTTGTTTTTGTTGTGTTTGTGTTGTTTGTGTTGTGTTTTGTGTTGTTGTTTGTGTTGTTGTTTGTGTTGTTTTGTTGTTGTTGATTTTGTTTGTTTGTGTTGTTGTTTTGTGTTTGTTTTGTGTTGTGTTGTTGTGTTTGTTGTGTTGTTGTTTGTTTTGTTGTTTTGTTTGTGTGTTGTTGTTTTGTTGATTGTGTTGTTGTGTGTTGTTGTGTTTGTTGTTTTGTGTTTGTTGTGTTTTGTTGTTGTGTTGTTTGTGTTGTTTTGTTTGTGTGTTTGTTGTTGTTGTTTGTTTTTGTTGTTGTGTTGTGTTGTTTTGTGTTGTGTTTGTTGTGTGTTGTTTGTTTTTGTGTGTTTGTTGTGTTGTGTTGTTGTTTTGTTGTGTTTGTGTTTGTTGTTGTTTGTGTTGTGATGTTGTTGTTTGTTTGTTTGTGTTTGTGTGTTTGTGTTGTTTGTTTTTTGTTGTTGTGTTGTGTTGTTTGTTGTTTGTTGTGTTGTGTTGTTTGTTGTTTTGTGTTGTGTGTTGTTTGTTTTGTGTTGTGTTGTTGTGTGTTTTGTTGTTTGTGTTGTTGTGTTTGTTTGTTGTGTTTTGTTGTTTGTTGTTTTTGTGTTGTGTTTGTGTTGTTTGTTGTTGTTTGTTGTTTGTGTTGTTGTGTGTTTGTTGTGTTGTGTTTGTGTTGTTGTTGTGTTGTGTTTTGTTGTGTTGTTTTGTTGTTGTTTGTGTGTTTGTGTTGTGTTGTTGTTGTTGTGTTTGTGTTGTTGTTGTTTGTGTTTGTTTGTGTTGTTGTGTTTTGTGTTGTGTTGTGTTTGTGTTGATTTGTTGTTTGTGTTGTTTGTGTGTTGTTTGTTTTTGTTGTTTTGTTGTGTGTTGTTGTTTGTTTGTTGTGTTTTGTGTGTTGTTTGTTTTGTTGTGTGTTTTGTTTGTTGTTGTTGTTGTGATGTGTTGTTGTTTGTGTTGTTTGTTGTTTGTGTGTTGTGTTTTGTTGTTTGTTGTTTGTTTTGTGTTGTGTTTGTTTGTGTTGTTTTTGTGTTGTGTTTGTTGTGTTTGTTGTTGTGTTGTGTTGTTTTGTGTTGTGTTGTTTGTGTTGTTTTGTTGTGTTGTGTTGTTTGTGTTGTGTGTGTTTGTTTTGTTGTGTTGTTTTTGTTGTGTTGTTTGTTTGTGTTGTTTGTGTTGTTTGTTGTGTTGTTTTGTTTGTTGTGTGTGTTTGTTGTGTTGTTTGTGTTGTGTTGTTGTTTTGTGTGTGTTGTTGTTGTTTGTTTGTTGTTTTGTGTTGTGTTTGTTTGTGTTGTGTTTGTTGTTTGTTTTGATTTTTGTGTTGTTGTTTGTGTTGTGTTTGTTTTGTTGTTGTGTTGTGTTTGTTGTTGTGTTTGTTGTTGTTTGTGTTGTTTGTTTTGTTTGTTGTTGTGTTTTGTGTTGTGTTTGTTGTTTGTTTTGTGTGTTGTTTTGTTTGTTGTGTGTTTGTTGTGTGTTGTGTTTGTTGTGTTGTTGTTTGTGTTGTTTGTGTTTGTGTTGTTTTGTTGTTGTGTTGTGTTTGTTGTGTGTTGTTGTTTGTTGTTGTGTGTTTGTTTGTTTTGTGTTGTTTGTTGTGTTGTTGTTGTTGTTGTTTGTGTTGTGTTGTGTTGTTGTGTGTTTGTTGTGTTGTGTTTGTTGTTGTTGTGATTTGTTGTGTTTTGTGTTGTGTTGTGTTGTGTTGTGTTTGTTTGTGTTTTGTGTTTGTTGTGTGTTGTTTGTTGTTTTGTTGTGTTTTGTTGTTGTGTTGTTTGTTTTGTTGTGTTGTTGTGTTTGTTGTGTTTGTTGTTGTGTTTGTTGTGTTGTTTGTGTTGTGTTGTGTTTGTTTGTTGTTTGTTGTTGTTGTGTTGTTTTGTTGTTTGTGTTGTTTGTTGTGTTTGTTGTGTTGTGTTTGTTGTTTTGTGTGTTGTTTTGTGTTGTTTTGTGTGTTGTTGTGTTTGTTTGTTTTGTTGTGTGTTGTGTTGTTTGTGTTGTTGTTGTGTTTTTGTTGTTTGTTGTTGTGATGTTTTTGTTTTGTGTTTTTGTTGTTGTGTTTGTTTGTGTTGTTTGTTGTGTTGTGTTGTGTTTGTTGTGTGTTGTTGTTTGTTGTGTTGTTTTGTGTTGTTTGTTGTTGTTGTTTGTGTTTGTGTTGTGTTGTTTGTGTTTGTTGTTTGTGTTGTGTTTGTGTTGTTGTGTTTTGTTGTGTTTGTTGTTGTTTTGTTGTTGTTTGTGTTGTTTGTGTTTGTTGTGTGTTGTTTTGTTGTGTTTTGTGTTGTTGTGTGTTGTTTGTGTTGTTGTGTGTTTGTTGTTGTGTTTTGTTGTTGTTTGTTGTTTGTTTGTGTTGTTTTGTTGTTGTTGTTTGTTGTGTTGATTGTGATGTTTGTTGTTGTGTTTGTTGTGTTTGTTGTTGTTTTGTTGTTGTGTTTGTTGTTGTTTGTTTTGTTGTGTTTGTTGTGTTTGTTGTGTGTTGTTTGTTGTTGTGTGATGTTGTGTTGTTTGTTGTGTTTGTGTTTTGTTGATGTTGTTTGTGTTGTTGTGTTTTGTTGTTGATTTGTTTGTGTTGTTTGTGTTGTTGTTGATGTGTTGTTTTGTGTTTTGTGTTGTTTGTGTTGTTGTTGTGTTGTTTGTGTTGTGTTGTGTTGTGTTTGTTGTGTTGTTGTTTGTTGTGTTGTTTTGTTGATTGTGTTGTTGTTTGTTGTGTTTGTGTGTTGTTTGTGTTTTGTTTGTTTTGTTGTTGTTGTTTTTGTGTGTTTGTTGTGTTGTTGTGTGTTGTTGTGTTTTGTGTTTGTTGTGTTGTGTTTGTTGTTTGTGTTGTTTGTTGTTTTGTTGTGTTGTTTTGTTGATTGTGATGTTTGTTGTTTGTGTTGTTTGTTTGTGTGTGTTGTTTGTGTTTGTTGTGTGTTTTGTTTGTGATGTTGTTGTTTTGTTTGTTGTTTTGTTGTGTGTTGATGTTTGTTGTTGTGTTGTTTGTTTTGTGTTGTTGTGTGTTTGTTGTTGTGTGTTTTGTTTGTTGTGTTGTTGTTTGTGTTTTGTTTTGTGTTTGTTGTGTTTGTGTGTTGTGTGTTGTTGTTGTTGTTTTGTGTGTTTGTTTGTTGTTGTTGTGTTTTGTTGTTGTTGTGTTTGTTGTTGTGTTGTGTGTTTGTGTTGTTTGTTGTGTTTGTTGTTGTGTTGTTTGTGTTGTGTTTTGTTTGTTGTGTGTGTTTGTTGTTTTTGTTTGTGTTGTTGTTTTGTGTTGTTGTGTTGTTGTGTTTGTGTTGTTTGTTTTGTTGTGATTTGTGTTTGTGTTTGTGTGTTGTTGTGTTGTGTTTTGTTGTTGTGTTTGTTTGTGTTTGTTGTTGTGTGTTTGTTTGTTGTGTTGTGTTTGTTGTTGTTGTTTGTTGTGTGTTGTTTGTTGTGTTGTGTTTTGTTGTTGATGTGTGTTTGTGTTTGTTTGTTGTTGTTGTGTTTTGTGTTGTGTTGTTGTTTGTTGTGTTTTGTGTGTTTGTTGTTGTGTGTGTTTGTTGTGTTTGTTTTGTTTGTGTTGTGTTTGTTGTTGTTTGTGTTGTGTTGTGTTTGTTGTGTTTGTTGTTGTGTGTTTGTTTGTGTTGTTTGTGTTGTTTGTGTTGTTGTTTTGTTTGTTTGTTGTGTGTTTTGTGTGTGTTTGTTGTGTTTGTTGTGTTTTGTGTTGTTTGTTGTTTGTGTTGTTGTTTGTGTGTTGTTGTGTGTTTGTTGTTTGTGTTGTTTGTGTGTTGTGTTTTGTTTGTGTTGTGTTTTGTTTGTTGTGTTTTGTGTTGTGTTGTGTTGTTTTGTTGTTGTGTGTTTGTTGTTTTGTTGTTGTTTGTGTTGTGTGTGTTTTGTGTTGTTTGTGTTTGTTGTTGTTGTGTTTGTTGTTGTGTTGTGTGTTGTGTTTGTTTGTTTGTTGTGTTGTTTTGTTTGTTTGTGTTGTTTGTTTTGTTGTGTTGTTTGTGTTTGTTTTGTGTGTTGTGTTTTGTTTGTGTGTTGTTGTTGTGTTGTTGTGTTTGTTGTTGTTGTGTTGTTTGTTTGTTGTGTGTTGTTTTGTGTTGTTGTTGTTGTTGTGTTGTTGTTTGTGTTTTGTGTTGTGTTTTGTTGTTGTTGTTTGTGTTTGTTTGTGTGTTTGTGTTGTTGTGTTGTTTTGTTGTTGTTGTGTTTTGTGTGTTGTGTTTGTTTGTGTTGTTGTTGTTTTGTGTTTTGTTGTTTTGTGTTGTGTTTTTGTGTTGTGTGTTTGTGTTGTTGTGTTGTGTTGTTTTGTGTTTGTGTGTTTTTTGTGTTGTGTTGTTGTTGTGTGTTTGTTGTTTGTTTTGTGTGTGTGTTTGTTGTTGTTTTGTTGTTTGTTGTGTTGTGTTGTGTTTGTTGTTTGTTGTGTTTGTGTTGTTGTTTTGTGTTGTGTGTTGTTTGTTGTGTTTGTTTGTTGTTTTGTTGTTGTTTGTGTTTGTTGTTGTTTGTGTTGTTTGTGTTTGTTGTTTTGTGTGTTGTGTTGTTTTGTTTGTGTTGTTGTGTGTGTTTGTTGTGTTTGTGTTGTTTTTGTTTGTGATTGTGTGTTTGTGTTGTTGTTTGTGTTGTGATTTGTTTGTGTTGTGTTTTGTGTGTTGTTGTTGTTTGTGTTTGTTTGTTGTTTGTTGTGTTTGTTGATTTGTGTTGTTGTGTTGTTTTGTGTTTGTTTGTGTGTTGTTTTGTGTTGTGTTTTGTGTGTTGTTGTTTTGTTTGTTGTGTTGTTGTGTTTTGTTTTTGTTGTTGTTTGATGTTTGTGTTTTTGTGTTGTGTTGTTGTTGTTTGTTGTGTTGTTTGTTGTGTGTTTGTTTTTGTTGTTTGTGTTGTTTTGTTGTTGTTTGTGTTTGTTTGATGTGTTGTTGTTTGTTGTGTTGTTTGTGTTGTTGTTTGTTGTTGTTGTGTTGTTTTTGTTGTGTGTTGTTGTTTTTGTGTTGTGTTGTTGTTTTGTTGTGTTTGTGTTGTTTGTTGTGTGTTTTGTTGTTGTGTTTTGTTGTGTTGTGTTGTTTTGTGTTTGTTTGTTGTGTTGTTTGTTTTTGTGTTTGTTGTTTGTGTTGTGTTGTGATGTTTGTGTTGTTTTGTTTGTGTTGTTTTGTGTTGTTTGTGTTGTTGTTGTTTGTGTTGTGTTTGTTGTGTTTTGTGATTGTTGTTGTGTTTGTTGTGTTGTGTTTGTTGTTGTTGTTTGTGTTTGTTTGTGTTGTTGTTTGTGTTTTGTTGTGTTTGTGTTTTTGTTGTTTGTGTTTGTTGTGTTGTTGTTTGTTGTGTTTGTTGTTGTGTGTTGTTTGTGTTGTTTGTTTTGTGTTGTTGTTGTGTTGTTGTGTTGTTTGTGTGTTTTTGTGTTGTTGTGTTGTTGTTGTTTGTGTTGTTGTGTTGTGTTGTTGTGTTGTTTGTGTTTGTTTTGTTGTTGTGTTGTTTGTGTGTGTTTTGTTGTTGTTTGTGTGTTGTTGTGTTTGTTGTTTGTGTTGTTTGTTGTGTTGTGTTTTGTTGTGTTGTGTTTTTGTTGTTGTTTTGTGTGTTGTTTGTTGTGTGTTTGTGTTTGTTTTGTTGTTTGTGTTGTTTGTGTTGTGTTTTGTTTGTTTGTGTGTTTGTTTTTGTTTGTGTGTTTGTTTTGTTTGTTGTTTTGTGTGTTGTGTTGTTGTTGTGTGTTGTTTGTTGTGTGATTGTTTTGTTGTGTTGTGTTTGTGTTGTGTTTGTTGTTTTGATTTGTTTGTGTTGTTGTGTTGTTTGTGTTGTGTTTGTTGTTGTTTTGTTGTTGTTGTTTTGTTTGTTGTTTTGTGTGTTGTGTTGTTTTGTGTTGTTTGTGTGTTGTGTTGTTTTTGTTGTTGTGTTGTGTTTGTTTGTGTTGTGTTGTTTTGTTGTTGTTTTGTGTTGTTTTGTTGTTGTGTGTTTGTGTTGTGTGTTGTTTGTTTGTGTTTGTTGTTTGTTTGTGTTTTGTGTTGTTGTGTTTGTGTTGTTGTTTTTGTTGTGTTTGTGTTGTGTTGTTTTTGTTGTTGTTTGTGTGTTGTGTTTGTGTTTGTTGTGTTTGTTGTTGTGTTTTGTGTTGTTTTTGTTTGTGTGTTGTTTGTTGTGTTGTTGTTTGTTGTGTTGTTGTTTGTGTTGTTTGTGTGTTTGTTGTTGTGTTTGTGTTGTTGTTTTGTTGTGTTGTTGTTTTGTGTTTGTTTGTGTTGTGTTGTGTGATGTTTGTGTTGTTTGTGTTGTGTTTTTGTGTGTTGTTGTTGTGTTGTTTTGTGTTGTTGTGTTTGTTGTGTGTTTGTGTTGTGTTGTTTTGTTGTGTTGTTGTTGTGTTGTTTGTTTGTTGTTTTGTTGTTGTGTTGTGTTTGTTGTTGTGTGTTTTGTGTTTTGTTTGATGTGTTTGTTGTTGTTTGTTGTTTGTGTGTGTTGTTTTGTGTTGTTGTTTGTTGTGTGTTGTTTGTGTTTGTTGTTTGTGTTGTGTTGATTGTTGTTGTGTTGTGTTTTGTGTTGTGTTTGTTGTTTGTTGTTTGTGTGTTTGTTGTTGTTGTGTTTTGTTGTGTTTGTGTGTTGTGTTTGTTTGTGTTGTTTGTGTTGTGTTGTTGTGTTTGTTGTTGTGTTTGTGTTGTGTTGTTTGTGTGTTGTTTGTTGTGTTTGTTGTTTTGTTTGTGTTGTGTTTGTTTGTGTTTGTGTTGTTGTGTTTTTGTTGATTTTGTGTGTTGTTGTGTGTTTGTGTGTTTGTTTGTTGTGTTTGTGTTTGTTTTGTTGTTGTGTTGTTTGTGATTGTTGTGTTGTGTGTTGTTTGTGTTTTTGTTGTGTTTGTTGTGTGTTGTTTGTGTGTTGTTGTTTGTTGTGTTGTTTGTTTGTTGTGTTTGTTGTTTGTGTTGTTGTTGTGTTTGTGTTGTGTGTTGTTTGTTGTTTGTTTGTTTGTTGTGTTTTGTGTTGTTTGTGTGTGTGTTTTGTTGTGTTGTTGTTTGTTGTTGTGTTGTTGTTGTTTTGTGTTGTGTGTTGTTGTTTGTTGTTGTTGTTTGTTGTGTTTGTTGTTGTGTTTTGTGTTGTTTGTGTTGTGTTGTGTTGTTTGTGTTGTGTTGTTTGTTGTTTTGTTTGTGTTGTTTTTGTTGTGTTTTGTTGTTGTTTGTGTTGTTTGTTGTTGTTTGTTTGTGTTTGTTTTGATTGTTGTGTTGTTTTTGTGTGTTTTGTTGTGTTGTTTTGTTGTTGTTTGTTGTTTTGTGTTGTTGTTGTTTTGATGTTGTTGTTTGTTTGTTGTGTTTGTTTGTGTTGTTGTTGTTTGTTGTGTTGTGTTTGTTTGTGTTTGTTGTGTTGTTTGTTGTTTGATTGTTGTTGTGTTTTGTGTTGTGTTGTGTGTTGTGTTTGTTTGTGTTTTTGTTGTTTGTTGTTGTGTTTGTTGTTGTTGTGTGTTTGTTGTTGTTTGTGTTTGTGTTTTGTTGTGTGTTTGTGTGTTGTTGTGTTTTTGTTTGTGTTGTTTGTGTGTTGTTGTTTGTGTGTGTTTGTGTGTTTGTGTTGTGTTGTTGTTGTGTTGTTTTGTGTTGTTTGTGTTGTGTTGTTGTGTTTGTGTTGTTGTTGTTTGTGTTGTGTTGTTGTTTGTGTTGTTGTTGTTGTGTGTTTGTGTTGTTTTTTTGATTGTTGTTGTGTTGTGTTGTTTGTTGTTGTTGTTTGTGTTGTTGTGTTGTTTGTTGTGTGTTGTTTGTTTGTGTTGTTTGTTGTTGTTGTGTTGTTTTGTTTGTTGTGTGTTGTTGTGTTTGTGTTTGTTGTGTTGTTGTTGTGTTTGTGTTTGTTGTTGTGTTGTGTTGTGTTTTGTTGTGTTGTTGTTTGTGTGTTGTTTGTGTTGTTTTTGTTGTGTTGTGTTTGTTGTTTGTTGTGTTGTGTTTGTGTTGTTTGTGTTGTTTTGTTTGTTGTGTGTTTGTTGTGTTTTGTGTTGTGTGTTTGTTGTGTGTTGTGTTGTGTGTTGTTTGTTGTGTTTGTGTTGTTGTTTTGTTGTGTTGTGTTTGTTGTGTTGTTTGTGTTGTGTTGTTTTGTGTTGTTTGTTGTGTGTGTTGTGTTGTTTGTGTTGTTGTGTGTTGTGTTGTGTTTTGTTGTGTGATTTGTGTTGTTGTTGTGTTGTTTGTGTTGTGTTGTTGTTGTTGTTTGTTGTTGTGTTTGTGTTGTGTTGATGTGTTTTGTTTGTTGTGTGTTTGTGTTGTTTGTTTGTTGTTGTGTTGTTGTGTTTGTTGTGTGTTGTGTTTGTTGTGTTGTTGTGTGTTGTTGTTGTTGTTGTGTGTTTGTTGTTTGTGTTGTTGTGTTTGTTGTGTTTGTTGTGTTGTTGTGTTGTGTTTGTTGTGTTGTTGTGTGTTTGATGTTGTTTGTTTGTTGTTTGTGTGTTGTTGTTGTGTTGTGTGTTGTTTGTTTTGTTGTGTTGTTTGTGTGTTGTTGTGTTGTTTTGTGTTGTGATTGTTGTGTTTGTTTTGTGTTTGTTGTGTGTTGTTGTTGTGTTTGTTGTTGTGTTGTTTGTGTTGTGTTGTGTGTTGTTTTGTTGTTGTGTTGTGTTGTTGTTGTGTTTGTGTTGTTTTGTGTTTGTTTTTGTGTGTGTTGTTGTTTGTGTGTTGTTGTGTTGTGTTGTTGTGTTGTTTGTGTGTTTGTTGTGTTGTGTTTTGTGTTGTGTGTTGTTTGTTGTTTGTGTTGTTTGTGTTTGTTGTTGTTTGTGTTGTTGTGTTGTTTGTGTTGTGTTTGTGTTGTTGTGTTGTTTGTTGTGTTTGTTGTTTGTGTGTTTGTTGTGTTTGTGTTGTTGTGTGTTTGTGTTGTTGTTGTGTTGTTGTGTGTTGTTTGTTTGTTGTGTTGTGTTGTTTGTTGTTGTGTTGTTGTGTTTGTGTTTGTTGTTTGTTTGTTGTTGTGTTTGTGTTTTGTTGTGTGTTTGTGTTTTGTTGTTTGTGTTGTTGTTTGTGTGTTGTGTTGTGTGTTTTGTTGTTGTGTTGTTGTTGTGTTGTGTTTGTGTTGTTTGTTGTGTTGTGTTGTGTTGTTTGTTGTTGTGTTTGTGTTTGTTGTGTTTTGTGTTTTGTTGTGTGTTGTTGTGTGTTTGTTGTGTTGTGTGTTTGTTTGTGTTGTGTTGTTGTTTGTTTGTGTTTGTTGTGTGTTTGATTGTTGTGTTGTTTGTGTTGTTGTGTTTGTTGTGTTGTTGTGTTGTTTGTTTTGTGTTTTTGTTGTTGTTTGTTGTGTTGTTTGTGTTGTTGTGTTTGTTGTGTGTTTGTTGTTGTGTTTTGTTGTTGTGTGTTTGTTGTTTGTTTGTTGTGTTTGTGTGTTTTGTTGTTTGTGTTGTTTGTGTTGTTTGTTTGATGTTTTGTTGTTGTTTGTTGTTTTGTGTTGTGTGTGTGTTTTGTGTGTTGTGTTTTTGTTGTTTGTGTTGTTTGTTTGTTTTGTTGTGTTGTTGTTTGTGTGTTTGTGTTGTTTTGTTGTTGTTTGTTTGTGTTTGTTGTTGTTGTGTTTGTTTGTTGTGTTTGATGTGTGTGTTGTTGTTTTGTGTTGTTTTTGTTTGTTGTTTGTTGTTGTGTTGTGTTTGTTGTTTGTTTTGTGTTGTTTGTGTGTTTGTTGTTTGTGTTGTTTGTTTGTGTTGTTGTTTTTGTGTGTGTTGTGTTGTTGTTTGTGTGTTTGTTGTTGTTTGTTTGTGTTGTTTTGTGTTGTTGTTGTTGTTTGTGTTTGTGTTGTGTTGTTGTGTTGTTGTTTGTTGTGTTTTGTGTTGTTTGTTGTTGTGTTTGTGTGTTTGTTGTGTGTTGTTGTTGTTTGTGTTTTGTTGTTGTGTTGTTTGTTGTTTGTTGTTTTGTGTGTTGTTGTGTTGTTGTTTGTGTTTTGTTGTGTTGTTTTGTTTGTGTTGTTGTGTTGTTGTTTGTTTGTGTGTTGTGTTTGTTGTGTGTTGTTTGTTGTTGTGTTTTGTTGTTGTTTGTGTGTTGTTGTGTGTTGTGTGTTTGTGTTGTTGTTGTTTGTGTTGTTTTGTTGTTTGTGTTGTTGTTTGTTGTTGTTTGTTGTTGTGTTTGTTTGTGTTGTTTTGTTGTGTTTGTTGTGTTTGTTTGTTGTTGTGTTGTGTTTGTTTGTTGTGTTGTTTGTGTTGTTGTGTTTGTTGTTTGTTGTGTTTGTTGTTGTTTGTGTTGTTTTGTGTTTGTTGTGTTGTTGTGTTGTGTGTTGTTTTGTGTTGTGTTGTGTTTGTTGTTTGTTTGTGTGTTGTTTGTGTTGTGTTTGTGTTGTTTGTTTGTTGTGATTTTGTTGTGTTGTTGTGTTGTGTTGTTTGTGTGTTTTGTGTTGTTGTTGTTTTGTGTTGTTTGTTTTGTTGTTTTGTGTTGTGTGTTGTGTTGTTTGTGTGTTGTTGTTGTGTGTTGTTTGTTGTTTGTTGTGTTGTTTGTTTGTTGTTTGTTTGTGTGTTTGTTGTGTTGATTGTGTTTGTTTGTTGTGTTTGTGTTGTTTTGTTTGTTGTGTTGTTTTGTGTTGTGTTTGTGTTGTGTTGTTGTTGTTGTGTTGTGTTGTGTTTGTGTTGTTTTTTTGTTGTGTTTGTTTGTGTGTTGTTTTGTTGTGTGTGTTTGTTGTTGATTGTGTTTTGTTTGTGTTGTTTGTGTTTTGTTGTTGTGTGTTTGTTGTTGTTGTGTTGTTGTTTGTTGTTGATTTTTGTTGTGTTGTTTGTGTTGTTGTGTTTGTTTGTGTTGTGTTGTTTTGTGTTTGTTGTGTGTTTTGTTGTTGTGTGTTGTTTGTTGTTGTGTTTGTTGTTGTTGTGTTTGTTGTGTTTGTTTGTGTTTTGTTGTTTTGTGTTTGTGTTGTTGTTGTGTTTGTGTTGTTTGTTTGTGTGTTTTGTTGTGTTGTTGTTGTGTGTTGTTTTGTGTTGTTTGTTGTTGTTGATGTTTGTTGTTGTTGTTGTGTTTGTTGTGTGTTTGTTGTGTTGTTGTTGTTTGTGTTGTGTTGTTTTGTGTGTGTTGTTTGTGTGTTTGTGTTTGTTGTTTGTGTTTGTTGTTTGTTGTTGTTGTGTTGTTGTGTGTTGTGTTTGTGTTGTTTGTTGTGTTGTGTGTTTGTTGTGTTTGTGTTGTGTTTGTTGTTGTTTTGTGTTGTTTGTGTTGTTTTGTGTTGTTGTGTTTGTGTGTTGTTTTGTTGTGTTGTTGTTGTGTTTGTGTGTTGTTGTGTTTGTTGTGTTGTTGTTTGTGTTGTGTGTTTGTTGTTGTGTTGTGTTTGTTGTGTTGTTTTGTTGTGATTTGTGTTTGATGTTTGTTGTGTGTTTGTGTTTGTTGTTTTGTTGTGTTGTTTGTGTTGTGTGTTGTGTTTGTTGTTGTGTTGTTTGTTGTGTTGTTTGTGTTGTTTGATTGTGTGTTGTTTTGTTGTTTTGTGTTGTGTGTTTTGTGTTGTGTTTGTGTGTTTTGTTGTTGTTTGTGTGTTTGTGTTTGTGTTGTTTGTGTGTGTTTGTGTTTTGTTGTGTTGTTTGTGTTTGTTGTGTGTTGTGTTTGTGTGTTTGTGTTGTTTGTTTGTGTTTGTTGTGTTTGTGTGTTGTTGTTTGTGTTTTGTTGTGTGTTTGTTGTGTGTTTGTTGTTTGTTGTGTGTTTTGTTGTGTGTTTGTGTGTTTGTGTTGTTGTGTTTGTTGTTTGTGTTGTTTGTGTGTTTGTTTGTGTTGTGTTTTGTTGTTGTTGTTTGTGTTGTTGTGTTGTTGTTTGTTTTGTGTTTTGTTGTGTTTTTGTTGTTTGTGTTGTTTGTGTGTGTTTGTGTGTTGTTTGTTGTGTGTTGTTTGTGTGTTGTTGTTTGTGTTTGTTGTTTTGTTGTTTTGTGTGTTGTTTTGTTGTTGTTTGTGTGTTGTGTTTTGTTGTGTTTGTGTGTTGTTTGTTGTTGTTGTGTTTGTTGTTGTTTTTGTGTGTTTGTTGTTTTGTTGTTGTGTTTGTTGTTGTGTTTGTGTTGTTTGTTGTTGTTGTGTTGTTTGTTGTTGTGTTGTTGTTGTGTGTTGTGTTTTGTTTTGTTTGTTTGTTGTTGTTTGTTTGTGTTTTTGTGTTGTGTTGTGTTGTGTTTGTTGTGTTGTTGTTTGTGTTTGTTTGTGTGTGTTTTGTTGTTTGTGTTTTGTTTGTGTTGTGTTTGTTGTTGTTGTTTGTGTTGTTGTGTTTTGTTTGTTGTGTGTTGTTTGTTTTGTTGTTGTGTTTGTGTTGTGTTGTTTTGATTGTTGTTTGTTGTGTTGTTGTGTTGTTTGTGTTGTGTTTGTGTTTGTTGTTTGTTTGTGTGTTGTTGTTTGTTTGTGTTGTGTTTTGTTTGTGTGTTTGTGTTGTTGTTTGTGTTGTTGTTTGTTGTTTGTTTGTTGTGTGTTTGTTGTTTGTGTGTTGTGTTTGTTGTTTGTTTGTTTTGTGTGTTGTGTTGTGTTTGTTTGTGTTTGTTTGTGTTGTGTGTTTTTGTGTTTGTTGTTGTTGTTGTGTTTGTTGTTTGTTTGTGTGTGTTTGTGTTGTTTGTGTTGTGTTGTTTTGTTGTGTTGTTGTGTTGTTGTGTTGTGTTTGTTGTGTTTGTTGTGTTGTTGTTTTGTGTTGATTGTGTGTTGTTGTTGTGTGTTTTGTTGTGTTGTGTTTTGTTGTGTTGTTGTTTTGTGTTGTTTGTTGTTTGTGTGTTGTTGTGTTTTGTGTTGTTTGTTGTGTTTGTTTGTTGTTTGTGTGTTGTTTGTGTTGTGTTTTGTTTGTGTTGTTGTTGTTTGTTGTTTTGTGTGTTTGTTTGTTGTTGTGTTGTTTGTTGTGTGTTTGTGTTGTTTGTTGTGTGTTTGTTGTTGTGTTTTGTTGTTGTGTGTTGTTTTGTTTGTGTGTGTGTTGTTTGTGTTGTTTGTTTTGTTGTTGTGTTGTTGTGTTGTGTTGTGTGTGTTTGTTTTGATTGTGTTGTGTTTTGTTGTGTTTGTTGTTTTGTGTTTGTGTTGTTTGTTGTTGTGTTGTGTTTTTGTGTTTGTTGTTGTTTGTGTTGTTGTTTTTGTGTTTGTTTGTGTTGTTGTGTTTGTTTGTGTGTGTTGTGTTGTTGTGTTTTGTTGTTTGTTTGTGTGTTGTGTTTGTTGTTGTTGTGTTTGTGTTGTTTGTGTTGTTGTGTTTGTTGTTTGTGTTGTTGTTGTGTTTGTTTGTGTGTTTGTTGTTTGTGTGTTGTTTGTTGTGTTTTGTGTTGTGTTTGTTGTTGTTGTGTGTTTGTTTGTGTTGTGTGTTTGTTGTTTTGTGTTTGTGTTTGTGTTGTTGTTTGTGTGTTTGTTGATTGTGTTTGTTTTGTTGTTTGTTTTGTTTGTGTTGTGTTGTTGTTGTTTGTGTTTTGTTGTGTTTGTGTTGTTGTGTTTGTTGTTGTGTTTGTGTTTGTGTGTTGTTTTTGTTGTGTTTGTGTTGTTGTGTTGTTGTGTTGTTTTGTGTTTGTTGTGTGTTGTGTTGATTTTGTTGTGTGTGTTGTTTGTGTTTGTGTGTTGTGTGTTGTTTGTGTTTGTTGTGTGTTGTTTGTGTGTGTTTGTGTTGTTGTTTGTGTTGTTGTTGTTTGTTGTGTTGTTTGTGTTGTGTTTTTGTTGTTTTGTGTTGTTGTGTGTTGTGTTTTGTTGTGTTGTTGTGTTTGTGTTTGTTGTTTGTTGTGTTTGTTGTGTGTTGTGTTTGTTGTTGTTGTTGTTTGTGTGTTGTTTGTGTGATTTGTGTTGTTGTGTTGTTTGTGTTGTTTGTGTTTGTGTTGTGTGTTGTGTTTGTTTGTTGTTGTTGTTGTGTTTGTTTTGTTGTGTTGTGTTGTTGTTTGTTGTTTGTTTGTTGTGTTTTGTTTGTGTGTTGTTTGTGTGTTTTGTTGTGTGTTTGTTGTGTGTTTGTGTTGTTGTTTGTTGTGTTTGTTGTGTTTTGTTGTTTGTGTGTTGTTTGTGTTTTGTTGTGTTGTTGTGTTTTGTGTTGTGTTGTTGTTGTGTGTTTGTTTGTGTGTTTGTGTGTTGTGTGTTGTTTTGTTGTTTTGATTGTGTTTGTGTTGTTTGTTTTGTTTGTTGTGTGTTTGTGTTGTTTGTTGTTGTTTGTTGTTTGTTGTGTTGTGTTTGTGTTTTGTTGTGTTGTTGTTTGTTGTGTTGTTTTGTTTGTTGTTGTTGTGTTTGTTGTTGTGTTTGTGTGTGTGTTGTGTTTTGTTTGTGTTTGTTGTGTTGTTTGTGTGTGTTGTGTTGTTTGTTGTTTGTTGTGTTTTTGTTGTGTTTGTGTTTGTTGTGTGTTTGTTGTTGTGTTGTTTTGTTGTGTTTTGTTTGTTGTGTTGTGTTGTTGTTTTTGTGTGTTTGTGTTTGTTGTGTGTTTGTTGTTTTGTTGTGTTGTGTTTTGTTGTTGTTGTGTTGTTTGATTGTGTGTGTTGTTTGTGTTTTGTTTGTTGTTGTTGTGTTGTTGTTTTGTGTTTTGTTGTGTGTTTGTGTTGTGTTGTTGTTTTGTTTGTGTTGTGTTTTGTGTGTTGTTTGTTGTGTTGTTTTGTGTGTTTTTTGTTTTGTGTGTTTGTTGTGTTGTTGTTTTGTTGTGTTGTTGTGTTTGTGTTGTTTTGTTTGTTTGTGTTTTGTGTGTTTTTGTTGTGTTTGTTGTGTTTGTTGTTGTTGTTTGTTTTTTGATGTGTTGTTGTTGTGTTTTGTGTTTGTTTTGTGTTGTTTGTTGTGTTTGTTGTTTGTTTGTGTGTTTGTTTTGTTTGTTGTTGTTTGTGTTTTGTTGTTGTGTTTTGTTGTTGTTGTGTTGTGTTTGTTTGTTTTGTTGTTTTTGTTGTTGTTGTTGTGATGTTTGTTGTTTGTTGTGTTGTGTTTGTTTTGTTGTTTTGTTGTTGTTTGTTGTGTTGTTTGTTTGTGTGTTTTGTTGTTTGTGTTGTGTTTGTGTTGTGTTGTTGTTTTGTTGTGTTGTTGTTTGTTGTGTTTTGTTTGTTGTGTTTGTGTTGTGTTGTTGTTTTTGTGTGTTGTTTGTGTTTGTTGTGATTGTTGTTTGTTGTTTTGTTGTTTTGTGTGTTGTTTTTTGTGTTGTGTTTTTGTGTTGTTGTTGTTGTTTGTTGTGTTTGTGTTTGTTGTTTGTTTTGTTTGTGTTGTTGTTTGTGTTTGTGTTTGTGTTTGTTGTGTTTGTGTTTGTTTGTGTTGTGTTTGTTTGTGTTGTTGTTTTGTTGTGTGTTTGTTGTTTGTTGTTTGTGTTGTTGTGTTTGTTGTGTGTTGTTGTTTTGTGTTTTTGTTTGTGATTTTTGTGTTTGTTTTGTTTGTTGTGTGTTTGTTGTTTTGTTTGTGTTGTTGTGTTGTTTGTTTGTGTTGTTTTTGTTTGTTGTTGTGTTGTTTGTGTTGTTGTGTTTGTTGTTTTGTTGTTGTTGTGTTTTTGTGTGTTTTGTGTGTTGTTTGTTTGTGTTTTGTTGTGTTGTGTTTGTTTTGTTTTTGTTGTTGTGTTTTTGTTTGTTGTTTGTTGTTTGTGTTGTTTGTTTGTTGTTGTTTTGTGTTTGTGTTGTTGTTTGTGTGTTTTGTGTTTGTTGTTTTGTGTTGTTGTTGTGTTGTGTTGATTTTTTGTGTTGTGTTTGTTTGTTGTTTTTGTTTGTGTTGTTTTGTTTTGTTGTTTGTGTTGTTTGTTGTGTTTTGTTGTTGTTGTTTGTTTTGTTGTGTTGTTGTGTTTTTGTGTTTGTGTGTTGTTTGATTTGTTGTTGTTTGTGTGTTTTGTGTTTGTTTTGTGTGTTTGTTTGTTTGTTGTTGTGTTGTTTGTTGTTGTTGTGTTTTTGTTTGTTGTGTTGTTGTGTTTGTTGTTTGTGTTGTTTGTTTGTTGATTGTGTTGTTGTTTTGTTGTGTTTGTTGTTTGTGTGTTTTTGTGTTGTGATTGTTTTGTTTGTGTGTTTTGTTTGTGTTTTGTTTTGTGTTTTGATGTGTTGTTTGTTTGTTGTGTTGTTGTTTTGTTGTGTTGTTGTGTTTTTGTTTTGTTGTTGTTTGTGTGTTGTTTGTTGTGTTTTGTTGTGTGTTTGTTTTTGTTGATTGTTGTTTTGTGTTGTTTGTTTGTTGTTTGTTTTTGTGTTTGATTGTTGTTTGTTGTGTTTGTTGTTTGTGTTTTTGTTGTTTTGTTTGTGTTTGTTGTTGTTGTTTTGTTTGTTGTGTTGTTTTGATTTGTGTTTGTGTTTGTTGTGTGTTTGTTTTGTTTGTGTTTTGTTGTTTGTTTTGTGTTGTTTTGTTGTGTTTTTGTTGTTTGTTGTTGTTTTGTTGTTTGTGTGTTTGTTTGTGTTGTGTTGTTTGTTTGTGTTGTTTGTTGTGTTGTGTTTGTTGTTTTGATGTTGTTGTGTTGTTGTTTTGTGTTTTGTTGTTGTGTGTTTGTTGTTTTGTTTGTTGTTGTGTTTGTTTTGTGTTGTTTGTTGTTTTGTTTGTTGTTGTTGTTGTTGTGTGTTGTTGTGTTTTGTTTGTTGTGTGTTTGTTTGTGTTTGTTGTGTGTTGTTTTTTGTGTTTGTTGTTGTGTTTGTTTGTGTTTGTTTGTTGTTTTGTTGTGTTTTGTTTGTTGTTGTGTTTGTTGTTGTTGTTTGTGTTTGTTGTTGTTTGTGTTTGTTTTGTTGTTGTGTTTTGTTTGTTTTGTTTGTTGTTTGTTTGTTGTTTTTGTGTTGTTTGTTGTGTTTTGTTGTTGTGATTGTTTGTGTTTTGTTGTTTGTTTTGTGTTGTGTTTTTGTTGTGTTTTGTGTTTTGTGTTGTTGTTGTTTGTTTGTTGTTGTGTTGTTGTTTGTGTTTGTTGTTGTTTGTTTTTTGTTTGTTGTTTGTGTTTGTTGTGTTTGTTGTTTGTGTGTTTTGTTTTTGTGTTTGTGTTGTTTTTGTGTTTGTTGATGTTTGTGTTTGTTGTTTTTGTGTTTGTGTTGTTTGTTTGTGTGTTTGTGTGTTGTTTGTTGTTTGTTGTGTTGTTGTTGTTTTGGTTTTTGTTGTGTTGATTGTTGTTTGTGTTGTTTGTGTTGTTTTGTGTGTTGTTTTGTTGTTGTTTGTTTGTTGTTTTGTGTTTTGTTGTGTTGTTTGTTTTGTGTTGTGTGTTGTTTGTTTGTTGTTTGTTGTTTGTGTTGTTTTGTTTGTTTGTTGTTTGTTGTGTTTTGTTGTTGTTTTGTTGTTTTGTTTGTGTTGTTGTTTGTTTTTGTGTGTTTGTTGTTGTTTGTTGTTTGTGTTGTTTGTGTGTTGTTGTGTTGTTTTGTTGTGTGTTTTGTTTGTTTTTGTTTGTTGTTTGTGTTTGTTGTGTTTGTTTTGTTGTTGTTGTTTGTGTTTGTTTGTGTTGTTTGTTGTTGTTTGTTTGTTTGTTGTTTGTGTTTTTTTGTGTGTTGTTGTTTGTTGTTGTTTGTGTTTGTTGTGTTTGTTTGTTTGTGTTTTGTGTTGTTGTTTTGTGTTTTGTTGTGTGTGTTGTTGTTTGTTTGTTGTTGTTGTGTTTGTTTGTTGTTTTGTGTGTTGTTGTTGTGTTTTTGTTTGTTGTTTTGTGTTTTGTTTGTTTGTGTTTTGTTGTTTGTGTTGTTTTTGTTGTTTTGTTTTTGTTTTGTTGTTGTGTTGTGTTGTTTTGTTGTGTTTGTGTTTGTTTGTTTTGTGTTGTTTGTTGTTTTGTTTTGTTGTGTTGTTGTGTGTTTTTTTTGTTTGTGTTTGTTTTGTTGTTGTTTTTGTGTTTTTGTTTGTTGTTGTTGTTTGTTGTTTGTGTTTGTGTTTTGTTGTGTTGTTTTTGTGTTGTTGTTTTGTGTTTGTTGTGTTGTTTTGTTGTGTTGTTTGTTGTGTTTGTTGTTTTTGTTGTGTTGTGTTGTGTTTTGTTTGTGTTGTTTTGTTGTTGTGTGTTTGTTGTTTTGTTGTGTTTTGTTTGTTGTGATGTTGTTGTTGTTTGTGTTGTTTTGTTTGTTTGTTGTTGTGTTTGTTTGTTGTTTGTGTTTTTGTTTGTGTTTTGTTGTGTTTGTTTGTTGTTGTGTTTGTTTTTGTTTGTTGTTGTGTTTTGTTGTTTTGTGTTGTTTTTTGTTGTTTGTTGTGTTTTTGTTTTGTTGTTGTTTGTTGTTGTTTTGTTTGTTGTGTTGTTTGTGTTTGTGTTGTTTGTGTGTTTGTTTTTGTTGTTGTTTTGATGTTTTGTTGTGTTTTGTGTTGTTTGTTTTGTTTGTGATGTGTTTGTTTTGTTTGTGTTGTTTTGTTTGTTTGTGTTTTGTTGTTGTGTTTGTTTTGTTTGTTTTGTTGTTTGTGTTGTTGTTTTGTGTGATTTGTTGTTTGTGTTGTTGTTGTGTTTGTTTTGTTGTTTTGTGTTGATGTGTTGTTTGTTGTTTTTGTGTTTGTTGTGTTTTGTTTGTTTTGTTGTTTTGTGTTGTTTGTTTGTTGTGTGTTGTTGTTGTTGTTGTGTTTGATGTTGTTGTTTTGTGTTGTTGTGTTTTGTTGTTTGTGTTGTTTGTGTTGTTGTTTGTTGTTGTGTTTGTTGTGTGTTTGTGTTGTTGTTTGTTTGTTGTTTGTGTTTGTGTTTGTTTGTTGATTGTGTTTTGTTGTTGTTTTGTGTTTGTTTGATTGTTTTGTGTTTTTGTTGTGTGTTGTTGTGTTTGTTTGTGTTGTTTGTTTTGTTGTGTTTTGTTGTGTTGTTTGTTTTGTTGTGTTTTGTTTGTTGTTGTGTTGTTGTGTTTGTTGTGTTTGTTTTGTTTGTGATTGTGTTTTGTGTTGTTGTTGTGTGTTGTTGTGTTGTTTGTTTGTGTTTGTGTGTTGTTTGTGTTTTGTTGTTTGTTGTTGTTGTTTTGTTTGTGTTGTGTTTGTGTGATTTTGTGTTGTTTGTTTGTTGTTGTTGTTTTGTGTTTGTTGTTTGTTGTGTGTTTTGTGTGTTGTTTTGTGTTTTTGTGTTTGTTGTTGTGTTTGTTGTTTTGTGTTGTGTTTGTGTTTTGTTGTGTGTTTGATTGTTGTTTGTTGTTGTTTGTGTTTGTTGTTGTGTTTTGTGTTTGTTGTGTTGTTTGTGTTTTTTGTTGTTTGTTGTGATTGTTTGTTGTTGTTGTTGTGTGTTTGTGTTTGTTGTTTGTTGTGTTTGTTTTGTTGTTGTTGTGTTTTGTTTGTTTTTGTTGTGTTGTGTTTTTGTGTTGGTTGTGTTTGTGTTTGATGTTTTGTTGTGTTGTGTGTTGTTTTGTGTTTGTTGTTGTGTTTGTGTTTGTTGTTTGTTTGTGTGTTTTGTTTGTGTTTGTTGTTTTGTTGTGTTGTGTTTGTTGTTGTTTGTTTTTTGTGTTTGTGTTGTTTGTGTTGTTGTTTTTGTTGTTGTTGTTGTTTGTTGTGTTTGTGTTTGTTGTTGTGTTTTGTTTTTGTGTGTTTGTGTTTGTTTTGTGTTGTGTTTTTGTTGTTTTGTGTTGTTGTTGTTTTGTTTGTTGTGTGTGTTTTGTGTGTTTGTTTGTGTTTTGTTGTGTTTGTGTTGTTTGTTGTGTGTTTTGTTTGTTGTGTTGTGTTTGTTTGTGTGTTTGTTTGTTGTGTTTGTTGTTGTGTTTTGTTGTGTTTTGTGTTTGTTTTGTTGTGTTTTGTGTTGTGTTGTTGTGTTTGTTGTGTTTGTGTGTTTTTGTGTTTGTTTGTTGTGTTTGTTTTTTGTGTGTTTGTTGTTTGTGTTTTTGTGTTGTGTTTTGTTTTGTTTGTGTTTGTTTGTGTTGTTTTGTTGTGTTGTGTTGTTTTGTTGTGTTGTTTTGTTGTGTTGTTGTTGTGATTTGTTTGTTTTTGTTTGTGTGTTTGTTTGTGTTGTTGTTGTTGTGTTTTGTTTTGTGTTTTGTTGTTTGTTGTGTTGTTTGTGTGTGTTTGTTTTGTTGTTGTGTTGTTTGTTGTGTTGTTGTGTTGTGTTTTGTTGTTGTGTTGTTTTGTTGTTTTGTTGTTGTTTGTTTTGTGTGTTGTGTTGTTTGTTGTTGTTTTGTTGTGTTTGTTGTTGTGTTTGTTGTTGTTTGTGTTGTTGTGTTTGTTGTGTTTGTGTTTGTTTGTTTGTTTGTGTTTTGTTGTTGTTTGTTTGTTTTTGTTGTGTTTGTGTTTTGTGTTTTGTGTTGTGTTTTGTTGTTGTGTTGTGTTTTGTTTGTTGATGTTGTTGTTTGTGTTTTGTTTGTTGTTGTTGTGTTTTGTTGTGTTGTGTTTGTTGTGTGTTGTGTTGTGTTTGTTGTTTTGTGTTGTGATTGTTGTTTTTGTTTGTTTGTTGTGTTTGTTGTGTGTTTGTTTTGTGTTGTTTTTGTGTTGTTTTTGTTGTTGTGTTTTTGTTTGTGTTTGTTGTTGTTGTGTGTTTTGTTGTTTGTTGTTTTTGTTGTGTTTGTTGTTTTGTTGTTGTGATTGTTTGTGTTTTGTTTGTTGTTGTTTGTGTGTGTTTTGTTTGTTTTGTTGTGTTGATTTGTTGTTGTGTTTGTTGTTTTGTTTGTTTGTGTGTGTTTTGTGTTTGTGTTGTTGTTGTGTTGTTTGTTTGTGTGTTTGTTTGTTGTTTTGTTGTTGTTTGATTTTTGTTGTGTGTGTTTTGTGTTGTGTTTTGTTGTTGTTTGTGTGTTTGTGTTGTTTGTTGTTTTGTGTTGTTTTGTGTGTTTGTTTTGTGTTGTTGTTTGTTGATTTTGTTTTGTTTGTTGTTTGTTGTGTTTTGTGTTGTGATTTTGTTGTTTTGTGTTGTTTGTGTTGTGATTGTTGTGTTTGTTGTTTTGTTTGTTGTTGTGTTTTGTTGTTTTGTGTTGTGTTGTTTTTGTTGTGTGTTGTTTGTTGTGTGTTGTTTGTGTTGTTGTGTTGTTTTTGTGTGTTTTGTTGTGTTTGTTTTGTTGTGTTTGTTGTTTTGTGATTTTGTGTTGTTTGTGTTTGTTGTTTTGTTGTTGTGTTGTTTGTTGTGTTGTTGTTTGTGTTTTGTGTTTGTGTTGATGTTGTTTGTTGTTTGTGTTTTGTGATTGTTTTTTGTGTTTGATGTTTGTTGTGTTTGTTGTGTTGTTGTTTGTGTGTTTTGTGTTTGTGTTGTGTTTTGTGTTGATGTTGTTGTTGTTTGTTGTGTTTGTGTTGTTTTGTTGTGTTGTTTTGTTGTGTTGTGTGTTTGTTGTGTTTGTTGATTTGTTTTGTTGTTTGTTTTGTGTTGTGTTGTTGTTTTTGTGTTTGTTTGTTGTGTGTTTGTTGTTTTGTGTTGTGTTGTTGTGTTTGTGTGTTTTTGTTTGTGTTGTTTTTGTTGTGTTGTTTGTGTTTGTGTTTGTGTGTTTGTGTTTGTTTGTGTGTTTGTTGTTGTGTTGTTTTGTTGTTGTGTGTTTGTTTGTTGTGTTTGTGTTGTTTGTTGTTTGTTGTTGTTTGTGTTTGTGTTTTTGTGTTTGTGTTTGTTTTGTTGTGTTTTTGTTTGTTGTTGTTTTGTTGTGTGTGTTTGTTGTTTGTGATTTGTGTGTTTTGTTGTTTTGTTTGTTGTTTGTGTTGTGTTTGTGTGTTTGTGTTGTTTTGATTGTTGTTTTGTGTTTGTTGTGTGTGTTTGTTGTTTGTGTTTTGTTGTTTGTTTGTTGTGTTGTTGTTGTTTGTTTTTGTTTGTTGTTTTGTTTGTGTTGTTTTGTGTGTTGTGTGTTGTTGTTGTTTTGTTGTTTGTTTTGTGTGTTTTGTTTGTTTGTTTTTTGTTGATGTTGTTTTGTGATGTGTGTTGTGTTTTGTTTGTTGTTTGTGTTTGTTTGTGTTTGTTGTTGTTTGTGTTTTGTTTGTTGTTTGTTGTGTTTTTGTTGTTGTTTTGTGTGTGTTGTTTTGTGTTTGTTTGATTGTTTTGTTGTGTTGTGTTGTGTTTTGTTGTTTTGTTTGTTGTGTTGTTGTTTTTGTGTTGTGTTTGTTTTGTTGTGATTTGTTGTGTTGTTGTTTTGTTTGTGTGTTTGTTGTGTTTGTTTGTTGTGTTGTTTGTTGTGTTTGTTTGTGTTGTTGATTTGTTGTTGTTGTTGTTTTTGATGTTGTTTGTTGTTGTTTGTTTTGTGATTTGTTTGTGTTTGTTTTTGTTGTTGTTTGTGTGTTGTGTTTTGTTTGTTGTTTTGTTGTTTTGTGTGTTGTTGATGTTTTGTGTTGTTGTTTTGTGTTTGTGTTTGTTGTTTGTTTGTTGTTGTGTGTGTTTTGTTTGTTTGTTTTGTTGTGTGTTGATTTTGTTGTTGTGTTTGTTTTGTTGTGTTGTTGTTTTGTTGTGTTTTGTGTTTTGTGTTGTTTGTGTTTGTTGTTGTTTTGTTGTGTTGTTTGTTGTTTGTGATGTGTTGTTTGTTGTTTTGTTTGTTTGTGTTTTTGTTGTTGATTTGTGTTTGTTGTTGTGTTTTTGTTGTGTTTGTTGTTTGTGTGTTGTGTTGTTTTGTTGTTTGTTGTTTGTTGTGATTGTGTTTTGTTGTTGTTTGTGTTGTGTGTTTTGTGTTGTTTGTGTGTTTGTGTTTTGTTGTGTTTTTGTTTGATGTTGTTTGTGTTGTTTGTTTTTGTTTGTGTTTGTTTGTGTGTTTGTTGTTGTGTTTGTTGTTTGATGTGTTGTTTTGTTGTTTGTTGTGTTGTTTGTTTTTGTGTTTGTTGTTGTTTGTGTTTGTTGTGTTGTTTTGTTTTGTGTTTTGTTTGTGTTGTGTTTGTTGTTTTGTGTTTGTTGTTGTGTTTTTGTGTTGTGTTGTTGTTTTGTTGTTGTGTTTGTTGTTGTGTTTTTGTTGATTGTGTTTGTGTGTTTGTTTGTTGTTTGTTGTTTGTTTTGTTGTGTTGTTTGTGTTGTTGTGTTTGTTTGTTTGTGTGTTTTGTTTTGTGTTTGTTGTTGTTTGTTGTTTTGATTGTGTTTTTGTTTTTGTTTTGTGTGTTGTTGTGTTTTGTGTTTGTGTTGTTTGTGTTTTGTTGTTTGTTGTGTTGTTTTTGTGTTTTGTGTTGTTGTTGTGTTTTGTTGTTGTTTGTTGTGTTTTGTTGTGTTTGTGTTGTTTTGTTGTTTGTTGTGTGATGTGTTTGTTTTGTTTTGTTGTGTTGTTTTTTGTGTTTGTTGTTGTGTTTGTTGTTGTTTTGTGTTTGTGTTGTTTGTTTTGTGTTTGTTGTGTTGTTTGTTGTTGTGTTTGTTTTGTGTTTGTTTGTTGTGTTGATGTGTTTTTGTTTGTTTGTGTTGTTTTGTTGTGTTTGTTGTTTGTTGTTTGTGTTTTGTTGTTGTTTGATTGTGTTTTTGTTGTTGTTTGTGTTTGTTTGTGTTGTGTTTTGTTGTGTTGTTGTTTGTGTTTGTTGTTGTTGTTGTTTGATGTTTTTTGTTTGTTGTTGATTTGTTTGTGTTTGTTGTGTTGTGTTTGTGTTTGTTGTGTTGTGTTTTTGTGTTTGTGTTGTTTTGTTGTGTTGATGTTGTTTGTTGTTGTGTTGTTGTTGTTGTTTGTTGTGTTGTTTGTTGTTTTGTGTTTGTGTTTGTGTGTTGTGTTTTGTGTTTGTGTGTGTTTTGTGTTGTTTGTTTGTTGTTTGTTGTGTTGTGTTTTGTTTTGTGTTGTTGTGTGTTGTGTTTGTTGTTTGTTGTTTGTGTTTTTGTTGTTGTTGTTTGTGTGTTGTGTTTTGTTGTTGTGTTTTTGTGTTTTTGTTTGTGTTGTTTTGTTGTTGTTTTGTGTTGTTTGTGTTGTTGTTTGTTTGTGTGTTTTTGTGTTTGTGTTGTGTTTGTTGTTGTTTTGTGTTTGTTGTTTTGTGTTGTGTTGTTGATGTTTTGTTGTTTGTGTTGTTTGTTGTTGTTTTGTTTTGTGTGTTTGTTTGTGTTTGTTGTGTGTGTTGTTTTGTGTTGTTTTTTTGTGTGTTTGTTGTGTTTTGTTTTTGTGTTGTGTTTGTTGTTTGTTGTTGATGTTTGTGTTTTGTTGTTGTGTTTGTGTGTTTGTGTTTTTGTTGATGTTGTGTGTTGTGTTGTTTTGTTGTTGTGTTTGTTTTGTTGTTTTGTTGTGTGTTTGTTGTTGTTTGTTGTTTTGTGTTGTGTTTGTTGTTGTGTTGTTGTGTTTTGTGTTGTTTGTTGTTGTGTGTTTGTGTTTGTTTGTTTGTTGTTTGATTGTTGTTGTTTTGTTGTTTGTGTTGTGTTTGTTGTTTGTGTTTGTTTTGTTTGATGTTTGTTGTGTTGTTGTTTTGTTGTGTTTTGTTGTGTTTGTTGTTGTTTTGTTTGTTGTGTTGTTTGTTGTTGTTTGTGTTTTTGTTTGTGTTTGTTGTTTTGTGTTGTTTTTTGTGATTGTTTGTGTTGTTTGTGTTTTTGATTGTGTTGTTGTGTTTTGTTGTGTTGTTTGTGTTGTTTGTGTTGTTTTTGTGTTGTTGTGTTTGTTTTGTTGTTTGTGATTTGTTGTTTGATTTTGTTGTTGTGTTTGATTTTTGTGTGATTTGTGTGTTGTTTTGTGTTGTGATGTTTGATGTGTGGTGTTGTGTTGATTGATTGTGTTGTGTTGTGTTGTTGTTGATGATTGTTTGTGGTTGGGATTGATTGTTTGTGATGTGTGATTGTGTGTGTTTTTTTTTGTGTTTTTTGTGTGTTGTGTTGTTGTTGTGATTTGATGATTTTGATTGTTTGTTGATTGTTTTTTGTTTTTTGATGATGGTTGATGATTTTGGATGTGATTTGTGTGTTTTTTGATGATTGTGTTTGTTGATGTGTGTGATGGTTTTGATTTGTTGTGTGTATGTTTGTGTGATTGGTGTGAGTTTGTGTGATTTGTTGATTTGATTGTTGTTTTTGTTTGTGTGTTTGTTGTTGGTGTGTTGTGTGTTGTTTTGATGTTTGTTGTTGTGATTTTTGTGATTGTGGTTTGTGATTGATGGTTTTTTGTTGAATTGATGTTGAATTGAATTAAGACGGATGAAATGTCGGCCCCTCGAAAGTGAAACCAAAGCATCTCAACTGCCCCCTGGTGGCTCGCTGCAGTAAAGGTTCGAGATTTTAATAAATATCTTCACACAGACACAAGGTGGCAGCGTTCTTATCCAGAGTATTTTGGCTTCATTTCCGAACAGTGAGAGGAAGTGGAGACGAGTACAGATCGTGGACCTGGTGAATGTTGCATCATCATGTTAAGTTCGTTGCCTTGAGCTTGTTAGAAACGCTGATGTTAGCATTTAGCTCAAATTGCATTTGTGCTGCTACTTTAAATATGTAGCCGTGTTTAGAAACTCTTGATCCAAGTGCATGTTACACATTTCTTCCTGCAAAGCTTCAGTGGAGATTGTATTTCTGCAAACAGCCGGACTCTCTTCTGAGCTTAGCAGGAGAAAAGCTTTTAATTTTGACCACAACCAATGGAGTTGTTCCAGCTGGAGGTGGCAGCTCCGCTGGGCTGCTCACGTCTTCATTTCATGGTAGAAGGAAGTGGATGCACGCCTGTGTCTATATCTTCATGTGTATGTGTGTGTAGATTTATACACGTGCTGGAACATCGCTGTGTGGGGGTGCACAGGAGGATGAAGCAGGACTTTTCCAAAGCCTCTCCTCTCCAGTAAATCACCTCACGCTGCTCTCGGTCACCAGCAGGAGCTCAGCCACTTCAGACGGCGTCATGGACGGAGCCGAGGAGGGAAATAGAGAGCTGGCTAAGTGTGTGTGTGTGTTTCCAGGGATGTGGGGAAGAAAAGGAGGGATGCTGCACACACACACACACTGACACACACTGACACACACACACACACACGGAGGGAGGGAGGGAGGGAGGAGTGTGTGTGGCAGCACCTGTCCTCTGAGATAAAGGATTCCGACAGCAGCATCCATCCACTCAGACGCAGCAGCAGGGAAAGAACATGACAGACGACGGAACAGCTCGCTGTGTGTCAACATGTCGTTGCACACGTGTGCCACCAAGAGTCTTTTATATTGTAAATATGTCGGAAGTCAACAGGAAGACTTTAAATTGATATTTCCAGCGTTGCTTTGTTGTGTCTGAACATTACGTTCCTGAGTTATGTTCCATGGTGTCAACTCTGACCCAGTTTGAGATGAAGCTTGAAGATTTAAACATTATATCTGTTTCATTTCTAAGAAAGTGATTTAAGATTTAAAAATGAGCTTTGTAAGCACCTACTTCTAGTTTGAAGAGAAATTATAAGCCAGCAACCATTATTGTATGTTGACATGGATAATGGAAAACATACAAATCCTGATTTTGCGCGCAGAAAAGATTCATTTTGATCAAATTAAATTAGTTTTGCTTCAAAATCTTCAATTTTGAAATTGCTTGCTCAGGAATGAGGCACAAATATAACTGTGAATCCTTTTCAGTTTAGTTTATATTTAAATCTCTGAAAATATAGACGGAGAGAAAATAATTTAGAAAAGAATAGATGAATATGGCTTTTGGTATAAAATCTTAAATATCCTGGATATGAACTTTGAGCTGCAGCAGATCAATAACAATTCCCTGTTTCCCTCTACACACATGTGGGTGGACACATGTATGTTATACAGAACACACAACTGTAGGTGGAGGTTTATGTGTTTGTGACTCACGCAATCGTGTCAATCATGTCCAGGCCCATCTCCACGCAGCAGTGGGCGTGGTCGGCCTTGGGCTGGGTCAGTCCCGACACACAGTAGTAACAGTCGCCGAGGATCTTTATTCTCCTGCAGTGATTCTCCTGCAGAGAGAGAGAGAGAGAGAGAGAGGGAGACAGAGAGAGACAGAGAGAGAGAGAGAGAGAGAGAGAGAGAGAGAGAGATGAGAGAGAGAGAGAGAGAGAGAGAGAGAGAGAGAGAGGTGGACAGGTTATATCTGAGAGTGGTATTAATGTGTAAGATAAGATAAGATAAGATAATCCTTTATTAAGGGGAATTTGAGGCATTACAGCATCAATTCTGTCCATATAATATATGTAAATGTCTTTTATTTTATCTAACGAAATATCCATATTTGAGTATTTGTCTCATCACTAAAACATCGGTAATACATATTTCCAGATTTCTTCATATGTGAAAGACAAACTGGAAAACGTCCGGACACTCTCTGGACTTCCTGTCTGAAAACGTGGTTGAGAACAAATTATACTTTTATCAAAGTTATTTATTTGCTAAATAAAAAATGTATTCCCTCATCATTAGAATCATTTATGAGCTAAATATAAAACGAGATGAGATGAGATAAAATATTCCTTAGTGACACAGAGTGGCCAACACTTAATTATAGACTGTACCTTCTCAAGTCTGCTGACTGCACCGATACTATTTTTAAACAGAATCTTCCTCTGCTGATATAAAGTAAAAATTGACAACTCCATATTTCTTCTCTCGGTAGAGAAGCAGAAGTTTGAGCCGAGACTCGGTGAAACTCAGTCGGAGATAAAACCTGACGTTCGTCTGTCGGCCATTTCTATATTTACCATCTGGAGGAGATCTGGTCCGACATGAGCAGAGGACGTCCTGTTACATCAGATCCAAATGTACTGACACTGAATGGATCCTGCAGCTGCAGCTCTGCTCACGTAAATCAGATGTTTGTGAGTCTGTGTTTGTGTGTTTGTGTGTAGCAGGGTGTGTATTTCTAGTTGAGGCCAACTCTAATTGCTCCGACATACTCTTGAAGTAGAATCCCGCCCACACATTCCCAGACAGATCAGCCATTTGTCACAGTGTGCACATCTCAGCAGTGATGACACACACACACACACACACACAGACACACACACACAACATACAGAGGCACACACATACCTGCAGAAAAGAACATACTGCTGCTGCACGGTTCCATGCAAACATACTGTACAGGTAGTTTAGTTTAGTTGCAACTACAGACACACACACAGCCACACACACACACACACACACACACACACACACACACACACACACACACACACACACACACACACACACACACACACACACACACACACACACACACACACACATATAGGGTTTCCATTTGGCACTGTTTCACACACATTCATCACGTAATCGTAATGGTAGACCCTACAAAGCTTGGCCTGCAGGCAGCCTCTGAGTGACAAACACACATATGCAAACAAACACACACGTATACACACAAACACACACTTTTACACACACAGACACACACAGAGGATTCATGACAACTGCAGGGTAAGAGGCAGAGATGAGGAGAGAGGAGACGGGGTGCTCTGGTTTTCCGCTCACGGGAGCAGAAAGATTTTCTGGCGTGGGAGGATATGAGAATTCAGAACGTGGATGATTATCCCGGCGCTAGGAACAGAAACAGGGAGCGTGTGTGCATGTGTGTGTGTGTGTGCAGTGTGTGTGTCTGTGCATGTGTGTGTGTCTGTGCATGTGTACAGAAATAAGAGAGAAATTATCGGCTGACAAAGAGCCTCGGCTCAGGAGATACGTGAGTTTGCTTTTGGAGACGGATTTGAGATTTGCATCCAGCTGACTGGGGACAGCTTTTCTAATTGGAGGCAAACTGTGTTCCCCCCCAGTGAGGATTCATTCATTCATATTACAGTCGGGGGTGCAGGTCAGGGTTAAGCTGGGCGCGTGTCGGTTGTGGTTAAGTTTGGGTTGAGTCCCCGGGGGGATGAACGTGTTGTGCAGCATGCAGCAGTCAGACGGGCTCAGCAGCTGTGACAGAGCCCGTTTGAAAGTGAATTTTTTCCTCCTCGCTAACACGACAGGCTATAAATCTCAATTAGGATGCAGCTGCAGCGACACACACACACACACACACTCGCACACATGTACACAATATATCCTCATCACAAGATCTCCATGTAATGGTTTACTGAGCGCCGGAGCATTGATAGCAAACCACATATCACTTTATATCTTGCTCTGTCTCTCTCCCCACGTTAAGCCATGACTGATTGCTGAGATGCAGAATGAACTCAAGATGGATAATCCTGCTGATCACGTGTGTGTGTGTGTGTGTGTGTGTGTGTGTGTGTCTGTGTGTGTGTGTGTGTGCGTGTGAAGACTGAGAGTAAACTGTCTGAGGAGATCACTTGGTGGTGGAGGAGGATGAGGTCATGCGGGTGGCCCACTGAGGGTGTGAGTGTGAAAGATGTGTAACTGACATTTTTTGGACAAGATTGAGTTTGATGTAATATTGAAAATCTCTCCGTGACCTAAAACTCAACTGGAAATCTGAAGTAATGTGAGAGTGAACCAAAAGCTGAAAATGCACCGATGAGACGTGGAGAACAACATGTCAGACTCCAGTTTACACAAAGAACTTAAAGATTGTGTTCTTGAAACAGTGAATAAATAATCATAAGGAAGATGAGTAGATACTCAGGGAGGTTTTCATCAGCGTCAGTTTGTTATTTAGCAGGATTAAACAGAAACGATAGATTTCTGTGTCAGGGTTGGACTTTAGTGCAAATCTGAACAAATTGGTGGATCCGTGAATTTATTTTTCCACTTTCTCTGCAGCATTTACAACAGAATTAATTCAATCTATGTCAGTAGGTCACTCTCACTTGCAATAGATTCCTAGTGACAGTTGCACAGACTACAAAGCCAAAGACAAGTAGAGAGAGAGTTTGAGATAAAGAAATGCATCGCGCGACTGAAGCTGAAACTTTGATTAATCAATTAAATATAATAAGTCCGCACCTGAAACTTTATGTGGTCATGTGGTGTGAACAGGAAGTAGATTGTCTGCTCTGCTATTGGTTGCTTAGTAACTGACGGTGAGTTGATGAGAATCGGGACAATAATGTTGTTCTCATCGTTTACTAAAGTCTCAGTTTGTGTCCGTCCAGACTCAAACACAACCCGGGAGGTTTCAAACTGAAATGTTTTAATGTTAGAGCAGAACTTCACACTCGTAGCGAAAGTCGTGCATTTTAAAACTAAAATGTAAAAGGTGTTAAAGTTTCTCTCTCGGAGTTGAGTTGTTTAATAAAGAACCTGAAATGAGGTTTAAAGCTCGAGAGTCTGTGGACGATGAGGTGAGATTATTTTTTTCCCGTTTCTCTCTCTGACCTGCTGAGATATTTTAACTGTGGTGGACCTCTACCTCCGTTTGACCCGATGGTGTGTGTGTCTGTGTGTGTGTGTGTGTGTGTGTGTGTGTGTGTGTGTGTGTGTGTCTTTGTGTTTGTGTGGAGATTGTGTTAGGGCTGCTATACTGTATTTCTTCTGACAGCACTATGTTGATAAAAAACCATGGGTTAGCAAGCGTGTGTGTCTGCGTGTTTGAGTGTGTGTGTGTGTGTGTGTGTGTGTGTGTGTGTGTGTGTGTGCAGTATTAATATGATTACAGTAGTCTGGCGGCAGATAACCTATCACTCACCTAATCTTTTTTCCCAGAGAACAACACTACACAGGCTTACTGACAAACTGTGTATGCTGTCATACACACACTCTCTCTTTATCAAGTGCAAGATAGTACCCACATACACACACACACACACACACACACAAAGACACACACACACACACATGCACCAACATACAGAAAATCTTCTGCCCTCATCTCCCCTCCGTCTAAAACTCAGTTCAGTCGTCTCTCACCCTCCTCCCTCTTGACCTTCATCCTCTTCCTCTCCTCCTCTTCCTCTTCGCGTCAGTCACTCTCTCCAGATCTACTTTAACTCTTGGATCAATATGTGACTTGGCATAATAGATGAGCTCCAGCCAGGACTGAATAATACATTCAGTTGTCTTGGAGGCTTTTTGTGTTGTGGAGGAACAACGAGCTGAAACAGGAGCTCAGCCCTGTATAGATTCTATATAAAGATGGACATCTTGACAGAGGTCAAAAGACCCGCCTCCTCCAGGTCAATGAATGGGACATGGACCAAACTGAAAAGTCCTCCCAGTTTGAATTTGAAGATCAGATGGAGTCACTGCGGCGAGACTTGAACATTCCCAGGATGCATTGCACTTCAGAGGTGACGGCGCCAACAAGCGACCACACGTCCAATTATCACAATTCAACCGAAAAGCTAAAGGTACAAAACAGACATTAAAAGTCTATCTGCAGATCTGTTGCTAGGCAACAGTAATAAGGGCAGGATGAGCCGGTGACGCCCAAAACATCTGAAGCCTCTGTTTTCCAAACCGTCTCATTAGGGTTCGAACGTCCATGAATCCTGACACAGCTTCAAATGTGGTTTAACAGAGGTGACGTTTGAAACTGTCAAAGGCTTCGTCCGACCTGTTTCCCTCTGATCACATGCTGCACACGCCACACGCCACACGACACACGCCACACGCCACACGACACACGCCACACGCCACACGACACACGACACACGCCACACGCCACACGACACACGACACACTCCTGCACGCAGCGGGCACGGCGACAGGAGATGGTTCCCTCGCTGAGAAGCTCTTCATCTACAAGCTGCTGCTCTCTCCTCCCCTGCACCATGATGAGGGAACGATAAGCAGAGCAGACGCATGAGCTCAAGTCAACTTGTATTATTAGGAAATGTGTCACACTCTCAAATAGTGGACTCTGTGGCCCAATCACTATTTGTAATAACGATAAACTCGATTCATTGAAATGAAGATCTTTGAAAGTGCAGAAGCTCTGAACCTGTAACTTTGCTGCTCTGCTTCACTCTCATACTTTAGATCTGTGCTGCAGCCGGCAGCTGTTTCCAGAGCAGAGAAGCTGCGTCGAGCCATTAAAGACTTTCTGCTCTGCAGCAGCAGCTGGGGAGACACAGGGAAGAACTACAGACACAGACACTTCCCTCAAGAGCAGGTGGAGACCAAACACAGAGCGAGAAGCAGAGTGAATATTATAGATATATACACAACTGCTCATGAAATGTTAATGTCCCCGTCTGAGCTGAAACTCTAGTTTGTAAACCATCTTCACTAAAGTGAATCAGGTGATGATATGTCTGTGATATGATCATATCCCAGATGGATTGGTGATGGATGTGTCTTATTTGATGATATAAAAACAGAGTGAAATGCCATGATTGACATTGGTTGATATCAGATGCAGCTTCATCCCAGTGAAGCTTCTCCACAGACTCTGGAGCCAAAGGGCGTCTTTGGCACAAAATGGCTGCGTGGTTACAGAACATTCTGGCTTCACTTATGGACAGTGGGAGGAAGTGGACAGTTTTTTTTTAAATCTTTGATTGAGACACGATAACTGGATGATGATTAATCACCTACAGTTGTAAATAATGGTGGATCCATCAGTGGTATGTCGCTGAAAGAGACGCCCTGCTACACATTGATCGCACTTTGTGATGGAGTTCATCGTTTCCCTCGTGAAGCAGGGATCAGTAACAGGACGGAGAGGCGGAGCACTTACTGTCGCCAGTTCATCAAACTTCCCGAAGAGTTCGTTGAGCAGTTTGACGAGTTCCTGAGCGGTGCACTGAGAGGCCAGGCTGGTGAAGCCCACGATGTCTGCAAACAGGATGCTGCACAGAGGGAGGGAAAAACACATCTTAATCTGGACTGAAGACCTCAGCTCACACTCTCCAGGAAGTAAAGACTCAATCTACAGAAACACACAGACTATTGAAACTGCCCAGGCACAAAGCAGCCACAGGTAAACCTGCTAATGAAGATCAGTTGTGAAGTGAGCAGCGAGTACATTAATCCAATCCCGGATAAATTGAAGTGTCTTTCAGGGCAACCGCTAAATCAATTAAAGAGCTAAACGCCTGCTGCTGGTTCAGGGAGCTGCTGAGAGACACTTAGCTCCGAGTTCAGTTGCTCCGACTTCGGCCAGATAGCAGCCAGAGGCATGTCTAAAATATGAATTAGAATAAACTATGATTATTAATTATTATTGTTCTTTTAAATTATTAGAAAGGAGCTTGGTCGCTGTGGTGCACGATCAAACGTTCACGGGGGGGGCCACATCGGAGGGCAGATCAGGGAGATGTCACGCCCCTGCTCTGCAACAAGAACTTTGTGTTTTTCTCAGCACCGTGTGTTTAAGTGTGCATGTGTGTGTTTGTAGCAGCAGCTCCCTGGAGACGAGCAGGAGCTGCTTCACTGTCACACCCAGCAGCAGCAGCAGCAGCAGCAGTAGTGGTGGTGGTGTTGTGCTGAACGCCAGCGCAGCAGGGAGGCCGGGGGACGGGGGGGTTGGTTCCCGAGCCGAGGGAGAGTGGGAGCAGACAGACAGACGGACGTGGAGAGGATCGTCTCTCGACAGGAGAGCTGTTGACATGATACCTCCACTCCCACACAGCTCCTCTCTCCACTGCCTGGGCCGGATGTAATCAGCTCAGAGTCGGGTTCTCACGCTCTCGGATGTTTCCTCTACTACGAGTTCATCAGAGGCAGCTGCTGCTGAGTGGGCTGATGACTGTGATAACCCATCACTGGGAGGACACCTTGTTTTTAACACGGATTAGTTATTTGATCAATTGTTTATTCAATCATATTTAAAACACAATTATTTACAAGTTCAGAAACTCAAGGATTTTCCATTTATATCAATGTTTCTTGACTTTTTACCTCATTTCCCTTTGAATATTTATTTTGATCTTGATGTAGAACTCTGACTCGTTCAGGGGCTGATATCCGTGAGCAGATTGAACTCAGGGACACTCGGGCCTTGTTGGAGCTTTGAGCTGCACTGAGTGACATTCCAGATAATTATCTCTGCCAATTAAGGAGCTCTAATGTTTTCATTGCCGTCTGCTTGTCTGTTACTGGAGTGATTTTCTTCCAATGGGCGGAGGAGTGGGGCCAAAGAGAAGCCATTGATTTTTAGAGTGGATTCGATTCAGGCGGCAGAACGAGGAGGGTTTCGTTTTCTCTTTCTTTAACATCCTGATGTTTTTGTGGATTTCTCAATAACAACGTCAAGATATTTATGAATAAAATCAGTGAAACTCAGAAGACTGATATCGATGAAGAGGTGAAACATGCTGCAGATTCAGATAATGATCAGGATGCATCTGATGTTCTCCTGTCCCGTGTTCTTCTCGTCGGTTTGTTGTTATTGAGCAATAAAATGTGACGTCTACAAATATCTGGAAGTCAATTCACAGAAAGCAGCCACAAGTCTCTGGAGCATCAAGTGTTTGTCACCAGATTCTGATCGATGACTCACACAATCAGCTTCTTTCAGATTATTGATCGTTCAACCAGTCGTTACAGCAGCACTCGTTTCACTGTAATCTCTACATTATTGACACTAGTAGATAATAGAGACACAATTTAAACAACGACGCACCATTAACATAAACCTTTAAATTTCTCTATCCCTTAGGAGCATCATCACAGAGATTATTCTAAACGCCGATTTAAGATTTTATGTTATTCAATTTGTATGAACTATTATTTCTGTAGTAATAAATCTCAGGTTTCTCTCAACATCATGTTGGTATTTAGCCGACAGTCATTTAAAGAATCTGCAAAATTTGGATTCAACAAAAACAGGAACAATCTGTTAGGTATGATTTTGTTCGTCAATCGTTAAATTACAAAACTGCTTCTGCATTTCGTGCACTGATCAGAAGTTATTCCACTTTGTCAACGAGCTGTCGAGCTTCTAATTAAACAGCATTTTCTCAGGAAGTTGATTTTAGATATTTGAATCAAATCACAGTGTTTTGTTTTATTTCCAGATGTAAAAACATCAGCAGCAGATGAGACCTTCTCTCTCAGCTGGTTGTAGCTTCTCTGGTTCTAACCTTTACGTCGTTAGATCACCTCGGCGTTAGCGGCTTATCTTAATTGCTCTTCTTCTATTCTTGACCTTGACGTCACAGCAGGTGACACCTGGATCAAACCATCCATGCAGCACCCCATGCAGGCCGCTGCGGTCCACCAGTTGTCATGACACCCCCGTACCTGACATTGTCATGACGTTGGATGTAGATCTTGTGAAAGATCCTCTCAGGCGGCTTCAGGAAGTCCTCCTTCATCTCCATGGCAACATTCCTGGGCAGTAGACTCATTAGCAGACGCTCCTGAGGAGGAGGAGGAGGAGGAAGAGGAGGAAGAGGAGGAGAGAGGAGGAGAGAGGAGGGAGGAGGAGGAAGAGGAGGAGGAGGAAGAGGAGGAAAGGAGGAGAGGAGAGAGGAGGGAGAGGGGGTTAAAACAGAGGCGACAGCAGAGTTTATAATGAGAGGAGGTGGATGTAAATACTGTGTAATTGTATTAATGGAGATATAAGGAAATAGTTTAATGTTTTCATGGAAACAAGTTCGAGGTGTTTGGTTTTTTATTCAGTTTCATGTGAATATTGAAGCATCAGCAACACGCCCACTCGCTCGCGGTGGATTCTCCTGCTCTCTTCTCACATGAGCTCCCTCTGACGGTTTCTAGACGTTTCACTCGGGGTCGAGCAGCAGAAGTTCGTACATTCTTGTTCTCAACTACAGCTGCTCTGGATAATTTCAGGAAAATGTCGAAGGACTTTAGTGCACGACTGAAAGCAGCATTTCAGTCAGCAGGAGTATGATCACACTTCATAACCCCTTTATATTAAATGTTCTGGAGGGACCAGAGGAAGAACGGATAGTAATGTTTATGAGTGCGATTAATTTGGTGCAGATCAAAATAAAAATCTGTCTCTAGTGGATTTAAACGTGGTCTCGACTGTAGCGTCTTGGTGGAGAAATGAACTCTTCTGACTCCTCTTATAGTTTGTGTGCTGCATCGCTGCATCGTCTTTTTTCTCATGCACCTGCAAGTCAACAGAAAAATAAACTTCCTGCAGAATTCATGAGCTGCCAAATCCTCCAACGACTCACAGAGACACGGGGCTGAAAAGTGACTCGTCAAATCAATCACATATCAAGATTTTCAGTCAAATCATTTTCTGTAGAGTCCATACTTCCATTCACTAAAGCGTCTTCTTCGATCTCTTTGAACCTAAGTGAATCATCGCTGGAGAGCAGCTTGTGTGTGTGTGTGTGTGTGTGTGTGTGTGGACCTGATCTTGTTTTTCTCACCACAAGTTTGTGTCAGGTGAGGAAATGATGATAACCACAGTGTGAAGTTGTGGTGGTTTGAGTGTGTGTTCTCTTCCCTCGTGCTCCTCTGCTCTGTTCCCTCTGAGCTGTGCTGGACTGTGAAGCTTCTCACGGTGTTTTATTAATCAACCACTGGCTCGTATCTCACACACACCAGAAAGAGCAACACACAACAAACCTCTGCTTCTTCGACACCAACAACTTGAAACTGAAGGAATCCAATTTGTTTGCGCTCAGTGGAAAACAAGGAGACGGGGGAGGAAACCTTTTTTCTTTCCTTCACACTTATTCTTGTATGAAAAGAAGGATGTTCTATCAGCTCCTCTCCCGACAGAACAACACTGCTCTGACCAACACCTCTGCATCACTGGGATCTCATGTATCTTCACGATGCTCCACATTTACATAAATCTCCCCGTAGCAGCTCGTCTGGTGAGAGATGCGTCCGCCAGTTGTAGGAATTTACTCTTTACGCCTGTGAAGATACCGACTTACTCACTCAGTAGCTTCTAAAAGGCCTGGAGACATTTTTATTTTGTCAGAGTACTTTCTGTTGTCAAACATTAACGATGATTTGTTTTTCATGTGGAGAAGAAACAGTCTATTCCCACTCGCTGAACTGAAACACACCTGAACGCTGGATATTACCCATGATCCTCTGCTTCCTGAACCAGACGAGCTGCAGCTACTACAAATTCTGTCATATTTCTTCATATTTAAAAAGTTTCCTGCTGAATATTGGAGATAAAATCTGGTTTTTAATAACTTTTTGAGTCTTTTCAGCTGATCCACAGTTCAGCTTCACTCTTCAACTTGCTGCAGAGGAGTCTGACAGTTGAAGCTGAGACTCTCAGTCAGTTTCTTCTCACAGGAGATGGAACCCACTCACCGGAGTTACAGAGAGCAGAGGTTCAGGGTGAAGAGTGGGAATGAAAAGAGGAAACTTTCTCACATTCACACTAGATTAAAAATCTGACTCATTTCTCAAGCTGCTGCTTTAAGGTGAGAAAGTTACATCTTGTTGCTTTGAGCAAATGTGAAAATGAAGTGGTAAAGGTTTGAGGATGAAGCAACAACAGCTGCTCTGCTGATGGAGAGTGTGATGGGGGTTATTTGACACCTTTCATCCGCCCTTCATCTATACATCTTATCCTCTGAGGGTCTGGAGCTGATCTCAGCTGATATTGGACGAGAGGTGAGGACGACCCTGGACAGGTGGCCAGTGAATCAAAGGGACAACATGGAAACTCCACACAGCAACTCCCTGGTTGGCCTCTAGGTTCAAACCCAGAACCTTCCTGCTGTGAGGCGACATGAGGAACAGATCATTGTCCTGCTTTGTGTCTTCTGCCTTGACATGTCCCTGCTTCACGCGTGTCAAGAGGAAACCATGCCTTGCCTCCGAGATTCTGAGATTGAATCAAGAAGTCAATTTCGCTCCCTGACACACAGCACATCGCCTCCACATGTTCAGTAATCAATAGAACCTATGGATCCAGCTCAGAGCCAAACCCAGAGCAAACAGCAGAGTGAAGACCAGCGACCGGTCTGACGGGTGAGGTTCAGAATCAGAGACTTGTGTCGAGCAGCAGCAGGCGGCTGGCTGCTGTCGGATCTGAACCAGGGGTCCGTGTGTGTTTCCTTCACCCAGATAAACTGTGACCTTTCCTGGAGTAGGGAGGCCATGAAAGCAATCTGTTTGTGTAATTACCTGTCAGAAGGGAGCCGGTTACTGCCGGGGAAAAACACAGCATATCACCATCTAATCTGCAAAGCACAGGTGCTAAGTGCAGCGCTGTGAAGGTGAGACACGTGCACAGAGTCGCATTATGTTCAGGGGATAATTAATTCTCTATTAAACGACTGGTATAGGCGTGTTTTGTGAGGAGGTTGCGGTGCGTTACCGAGTGTTTCTGTGTGTTAAAGTTGCCGGATTGTGGCTCAGTTAAATCGCTGCGTGTGCTGTAGGTGTGCGTGGAGGGGGTGGAATGTGTGGCGCCGGTGCATGTGCCACAGTAATTGTTCTTTCCTTAAATAGCTGCTGTCATAGTTACTCGGCGCCTGTGGGCAGGTTGTTGGAATACATCACCTGAAACCTTGAAAAAAAACACACAACCTCCCTGGAGGCCTGAGGATTTCAGGAGCATAAGGAATGTGTGGAGTTGTGTTACCGTCTTAACGCTGTTTTTTTTTACCACCTGTTAATTCTTTGCTGTGCGTGTTTGTGTTAACTCACACCTCACCTGCTTCTCGTTCTCGTCCTCCAGCTTCAGCCGCTCCTCGATGCAGTTGCGGGCTTGAAGGAAGACTTTCCTCTGGGCGCGCTCGGTGAGAATCCTCACAAACACCCCCGACAAGTTGACGCTGGTGAACAGCACCGCGTTGGCCACCAGCTGCACACAAACAAGAACAGACATGCTCAACAGAGCTGGCAGCATCTACACAAATGTACGTGCACACGTGTGTGAGGCTGGGAGGATCACATGTGTGTGTTTTGTGGCCGCAATTGTCTAACGTCCCGGTGAGATTAGACTCTGCAATCCTTGATTAATCCATAGGATGGATTGAGTGACAGACATCAAGGTCAACACAAGGATTACAACATGAATTGTAGGTGTGACCCCGACAACCAGAGCTGTACAGTGGATTGGCCGGTGGACAAAGTGCATCATTGATTAAAGAGCAAAGACTATTGATCCTGCTGGACACTTCATTTAGAGAATGAACTCTGGAGCCACTTTGGGTTGTCAGATGCAGAGAGGTCAGAGGTCAAAGGTCAGAGAACACTCTAATCCAGCCCAGGCAGATGGATGATGAACATTCTCTGTACTCTGGTTTAAGAACAACAAAGCAGAAGCTCATAATGCAGCGGGTGGTTGATTGTGAGAGAGATTGTTAGTAAAGGAAACTGTCAAACGTTTTCCTGCTACATTGTGATTTTTCTTTTTGTTTTGTTCGGTTTATTATCTGGTGATTTTACCTCCTCATGCCTATAAAAGTGAAATAAAGAAAATAAATCATCCTTTGGTCACGAAAATGTTCCGATACCAGCATTTGAAATCCCTCTGATATTTCGGTAAAATGCTGCATCAGGAATTGTCGTCTACGCAAAACTATGAACCGATCTGAGGCCTCATCTTTCAATTAGTTTCACCTTAATTGGTTTTCAAATTAGCCAAATTGGTTTTCACAGATAAAACTGCAAATTTCTTTCTCTAGAAATCACGTCTTCTTCTTCGCTGCTTCAAAACTCCGAACCTACTGACGAGGGGCTGTAACTACAAGTCCCAAAAGTTTAAACATGTCAACGAAAATAAACTAAATCCATTATTATTACCACTGAAAGGAAGTGATAATAATGGATTAAGTTTGTCTTTAAAACTCAAAAAATCACTGCTGCACTACATTTAATATGATGTCAGCAAAAACGTTATTGTTCTGTTTAAAACTTAAACTTCTGTGAATTAAGTGTCATGTCAAACTACACAGTAAATCTTGAGAAGTCGATTTTACTATAAAAACAAACTCTGTAAACTGATTGTCTAGAAAAATGTGAGTGAATATAGATCCCAAAATCCAAATAAGACAATTCAAGACTTGATATTTGCAAGAGAACACGTAAACAACCTGCTTATGAAGATCAAGAAGTCAGAAAATAATATTTGGTGTTTTAAATGCATCTTAAAACCATGACACCAGTGTTTCCCCCACTGGTCTGGACACAGGGACCAGTCCCTCTGGTTTCAGCACCAGCAGCTGGACAGCTCCTCCTCTGCTTCGTTCCAGCTGCTGCAGCAAAGTGAAACTTTCCAGATTCGAACCTGCATCGCGTCCCGGAGCTGGGACTCGATCAGGGAGGGTTCGAACCCCCTGATCCCGAGGGAACGTGAGCGAGCTGCTTCTCAGCATCACTTCTCACCAGAGTGGGAGATTCCACTCACTGGGGAAGTTGCTCAACGGCCCCCGGGCAGCAGGTTGTTGCGTGAGACTCGAACCTCTACCTGTCAGGTGGACCTGTGGCTGAGTGGACGGACACTTACCGGCCTCCACAGCTTCTGTCTCCTCCCGGTCACCGACGTCGCCAAGACAATGAAGTGGGACGCAGCCAGCATCACCCCGAACAGCACCGCCATCAGCGTCCGCACCGGCAGCAGCACGTAGGCCACGAGGGTGACCAGCATGAGCTGCCACACGCCTTGCTCAGGGGCCGCGGCGCTCACCGGCTCCGACGTGCCCAGCGCCAGCGGGAAGGGGCAGCAGAGCAGCGCGAAGGTGAAGCTGAACAGCAGCGCCAGCTTCGCGATCTGCTGCAGCTGCGTCACCTGCAGGTACTTGACGTTGGTGACGATGAAGAGCGAGAGGAAGACCACGCAGTGCACCGGGTACGAGCCCTTGGACAAGGTGAGGCGCGAGCTGGAGAGCAGTTCCACCAGCGACAGCGACGACGCGGCCACGATGAGCACCGCCAGCGCCTTGAGGGTGGCGGTCTGCTCCAGCTTCAGGTTGTAGCCCTGGAACAGAGCCTCCAGCTCCGGGCTGGAGAACTCGTCCTCGCAGGCGATGGCGCCCAGGGGGGCCCCGGCCGGGCAGTGACCCTTCCTCCGCCGGGTCTTGACTCTTTCCAGTGGCATCTCCTCCATGTTCGGGCCATTCATGAAGCGGGAATAGGCGCACGACCCCCTCAACTTTTTGGCTCCTCTCCTCCGCGCGGGAATCGAACCGGCACCCTCTCCCAGTGCATGCGTCCTGGCTGTCCGAGGGGGTCGCGCTCGGCTCGGTGTGCGAGAGGGGGAGAGGGTGGCAGCGGGTGGAGGAGACGGAGGAGCAGCGCGCAGGGGATCTACACCCACAGGTTGACGAGTGATGGTGTGTCGTCGGGAAAGTGGCCCGACCAATGTGCTGCTCGCTCTCTCTCTCTCTCTCTCTCTCTCTCTCTCTCCTCTCTCTCTCTCCTCTCTCTCTCTCTCTCTCTCTCTCTCTCTCTCTCTCTCTCTCTCCCTCTCTCCCTCCCTCGCTTCTCCCTGCCTCTCTCTCTCTCCCCCCCCTCTCTCTCTCCCTCCCTTCCTCTCTCTCTCCCTCCCTTCCTCTCTCTCTCTCTCTCTCTCTCTCTCTCTCTCTCTCTCTCTCTCTCTCTCTCTCTCTCTCTCTCTCTCGGACCTCCTGCTGTGCCTCAGACAGGGTTACCACCACCACTGATCCAGCGCTCCAACATCAGGACGCACGGAAGGATCACGCTTGGGGATCATCAAAACACCTCTCTCTCTCTCACACACACACACACACACACACACACACACACACACACACACACACACACACATACCCCACACACATGTCTTATCCCCGTGTGCACTTTGTGTGTCCCTCTCGCTCGTGCAGACTCTGACATCGGAACGCACAGTAACTGTTGTTCTCTGCAGCGAGTCCCGTGAGATGTCAGTGGTTGTGTGTGGATGTGTCAGTGGTTGTGTGTGGATGTGTCAGTGGTTGTGTGTGGATGTGTCAGTGGTTGTGTGTGGATGTCAGTGTTGAGATGTCAGTGGTGAGATGTCAGTGGTTCCGGGAGACCTCCGCCGAGCCGCGCTGGAGATCCCCCCTCTCGGTGTCTGCAGTCAGAGCTGATGTAGTTCCCGGGTCTATAAATAGAGCCGCTGCTCCGTTACAGCAACATTTTGGTCTTTTCCCGCATCTCGTGCCCATCACGCGTCTCACTGCAGAACCCGGAGCTCGTCTCCTCTCCAGCACCAGAGTGAAACTGGGACCCACTGGTTCTGCTGGGAGATATAAATAGCGCATCAGTCTCACAGAATAAGGGAGCATGTGAGGATGTGGACGCGCGTATTAAAAACGTGATACACCGGTGTTGTGGGTTAACACGTGTTGTGCATATTCTGTGCGTGTGTTTGCACATTAATTTATTGTCGTGTGCCACAAATCTTTTTTTTTATCGAATTAAACGCCCACAAAGATCAAATCATTGGTGGGAGAACAAATACTGAGAGTAAAGAAGTGGGAGTTAAGACGTAAGAGGATATTATAAATAATGCAAAGGTGGATTTTATTACATCTCGTGAAGAAAAGTTGATTAAAACGTTTTTTTATAAGATGTCCATGAAATGCAGTTGCGTTAAAGGAGGTTGCATTTTTATTAATTTGTATGATCAATGTCTTATAGGTTATTTAAAGAGAAACTAATGTGTTTCACCTCAGGCAGAAATTAATAGTAGCAGAATAAACCTGTTTAAGATGAAATAGAGATGAGAATATTATTAAAAACCTGAAATATAAACATGCAGTAAAGGAAACATCTGTAAAATAGTACAAATCATAGTGAAGAAGTACATAATGGAAAAAAAAATAACATTTATGAAAAGGCTGAATAAAACGATAATGTGCAATAAATTTGAATAAGGCACACCAGGAGTGAGAGAAGCTGTTTATAGTGTAAATCATGCAGATACAGTTCAGAGTAGAGGTCTGAAGGATCTTTAAAAATAGTCTGTTCGAGCTCTGGAGGAGCGATGAGTGTTTACATGTAAATTATATTTGCATAAATGAGTAATATTTGTCTTATCAGAACAGCAGCTTATATAAGCTTTAACATACACGTGGAAAAGTAAGGATGTGGTCAGTGAGCATATAACAACATATTATGGCTGCAGATTTAAATGTAAATAATGTAATAATAAGGAGAAGATAGAACACGTCTTGGTCAAACTAGGATCAGAAACCAGAAGATTCACATGAATAACCCTAACCCTAACCCTAACCCTAATCCTAACCCTAATCCTAACCCTCATCATCCAGAAGAAGCAGGATAACAAAACCCTCCATCCTGAAGTCATTACCTACAGAAACGTGTTTGTTGTGTGATGTCGCCTCCTCACAGCTTCGGTCTTAATTGCCTCATCGGACACGAAGCCAGGAATAACAGGCATTTAGAATCGGAAGCAGCTCTTTCTGTAGCTGCGGATCAAATGCAGGTGTCATTCCCCAGCACTTTGACCTTTGACCTTGTTTTCTGTGGCTCTTGTGCCTCAGATTGCTTCGACCTGCGAGCACGTCAATGAGCCGAGTCGACAATGAGGAGGCAACGTGAAGCAGCGTCTACACAAAAGGTCTCTGCACACACACACTCTGCTGCTGTGTGGGCAACCATATGAATAGTAGGAGTGTTTGTGTAACGCTGCAAACACACAAACCAAAACAATGAATTAGAAAACATAAAGTGATGCTCAGAGGATGTGGTGGATATTGAACCGTTTCCGTAACAAAGTCATTTAATCAAACCGTTCATACGAGGTGAAGTTTTATTCACACATTTATCAAAGTTTTGTTTCATAAATTTAGACCTCGGGAACTACAACTTTTATTTGTTATTAAAACTAATGAAAGAGATATTGAATGAGAGACAGCACTGAGCTGCTTATTGATCAGAAGTTGGATATTACAGATACTTTATTGATCCCGTGGAAATTGTGAGTCTCTCTTTGTTTGCTCATCATGACAGTTTGATATGAACCCTTTTATCTTAGATCAAAGAATCGAGCCCTGATCACACATATTTAAAAACAGGTGATTAATATCAGAATTTGAGTTTCAAGCAATTAAAAAACAACCATTATAAATGGACTTGTAATTGCCTTTTGACATTTTCACCAATTTGTCAGGGAAGGACACACACACACACACACACACACATTCCTGAAGTAAAGTGACAGCTCTTCAGAGTTTTGGACCACCACTCCAGGATGCCTGACAGTCCCCCCGTTGCCATGGCAACAGAGGCAGCGAGGCTAGCAGTTGTGACTGATAGGCTGCTGAGGTGTTTCCCAATCTGACGCCCCGACTCCCTGGCTCCATCTTTTGTCTCTCCTCTTCCTCTCATGTGGCTCTCCCTTCTCTATCCCTCCTCTCCTCTCTCTCCCTCCTCTCCCTCCTCTCCCTCCTCTCTCTCCCTCCTCTCTCTCCTCTCTCCCTCCTCTCCCTCCTCTCTCTCCTCGTCCTCCTCTTCCTCCTCTCCCTCCCTCCTCCCTCTCTTTCCCCGACTCTCTCTCAGGTGGTTGGAGATGATGATGAGTGCGCCCGATGTGTTTGAATCTGTCTGCGGCGCCGTGACACAGCGGCCCTGCTCCCCACCAGCTCATTGTGCCCACTGACATTTCCCCAAATTGAGGCTCCGACATGAAGGACGGGGACAGCTTCGGAGGTGACCGAGTCGCACAAACATTCCCAACAAGCGCTGCAAAAACACAGAGGAGGTGGGTGTGGAAGAAGTGCACTGTCTGTCTGTGTGTGTGTGTCTGTGTCTTCGTCTGTATATGTGTGTGTGTGTCTGTGTTTGTCTGTGTGTGTGTGTGCCTGTGTGTGTGTAGCCACTAAATTCATAAATCCATAATAGACTTTGAAAATGTCAGAGCAAGTCTAGTGCCGCCTCCAACCAGGTGACCCCGAGATTTCAGCTTTGATTTGTCTGCTGCCCTGTTCCCAATCACAGCCAGGTGATTTCCTGGTCATGGTCACAGTGTGTGTGTGTGTGTGTGTGTGTGTGATGGGAGCCAGCTGGCAGGGAGACACACAGACAGATAAATGGGAGCCGAGGAGTCATGAATAGGAGCCCCTCCACCGGGGCTGAGGAAGCTGCTGCTGCGGGTTCACTGTTGTTTGCATTCATGAACAAACCTGCTCGCCGCCTTTCATACAAACACAATTACCTCCGTGCTTCCCCTGTGGAAGACGCACAAAGGAAGTACACACAAACCAGCTCTCATGCATCAATGCTGAGGATTTGTGCAGCCGCTGAAGGACCCTGTGAATCACACTGTCCAAATAATCACTTCACAAACATTAACAGAGACACGCTCACAACTTGACATGATGCACACGTGTTTGATTTGTTTAAAAAATTCAAAAACTGTGAGGTGGAAATTCTAGTTAAAGCATCAAAAGCTCTGTGACACTTCTCTAATGTCTTTTTAAAGCTCAGAACAAGCAGCAGGTTTTACATACGCATCCATATGCACGAGAGGGGAAATGAAAAGATGAGAGAGACACAAAAAACAGTGTTCAGGCTGTGTGATGAAAGTGTGTGTTGTTTGTGTTTGTGTGTGTGTGTGTGTGTGTGTGTGTGTGTGTGTGTGTATGCGAGTGTGTGTGTGTGAGTGTGTGTGCGTGTGTGTGTGTATGTGTGTGGGAGTGTTATTCAGAGATATTTTTAATTCTGTGTGTCAGCTCCTCTCAGCAGGAGACGTTGCAGGGAAGCTGAGAAACATTTCCAATGCAAGTATCATTCAAATACACACTAAAATGCACACACACGTGTACACTGTCAGCCTGCGTGCACTCTCTCACACTCACACACACACAACACTTACTCGTACATTTCCCTTTCATACGGCACCAGTTGCGTCTTTGAAAGTTATAAAAATGAGAGAAGTCTCTCACGCTGTCTTCCCGAGAGCTTGAGACGGAATTTTAGATGAACACGATTTAAATATGGATTCGAACCTGAATGGATCCAATTCAAAGATGAATCTGAATGAAGGATGAAATCAGGGAGAAGAAGAAGAAGAAGAAGAAGAAAGGAGATAAAACATTCTTGATTTCAACACAAAAGTTACAGGAAGAATCAACAGTTTCGTCTGAAAAGAGAAAACAGGAAGTGTTTAATTCTGCTGACGCCTCCGAGCCGCAGCGGCTGAATCATACTTCACCAGACGGCGGACGATGACAATTATGATTCCCTGTGGAGCAGCTGCCGTCGACCTAATGACTTTCCTCCAGGCCGCTGCTTTCAGGAGGAGGCGTGGAGTCGCTGTGGACTGCAGAGTGGGATTAGGGTCGTCCCGTTGGAATACAGCAGTGAACAACAGGTAAATGGATTCCGTTCACACAACAGTTGTCTGGTTCACACGGCGGCGGGTTGTGTAGCGGCAGCACGGGGAGTGAAGTGAATTCAGTCTGGGTTCATGATCTCAGTGGTTCTGCTTCTGTTTGTCTGCTCAGGCGCGACAGAGCTGCAGACGTCTGGTGTTTGAACGTGATGTGTTCACGCCTCTCGAAGCAGCAGCTCCTCTTCACGGCTGCTTGAACATCGGGACGGATCCCAGCCGGGGTCACAGGAAGATCAACATGTGTCCTCACGTCAAATCTCAACGTACTGACTGTAAAGATGTTCCTGCTGCGTCTGATTGATTATCAGGAGAACATCAGTAGAGCTCCTCTCTCCACCAAGGCCCAACGATCCCTTCATTTCAGTTAAACTGCTCCAGCTGCTCATAGATATCAGTTCTTATATTATCATCCATCCACTGTCTTCTTCTGTTGATCTGGGTTCGTATCCCAGACGTCCCTCTGCTCAGCCACGATTTCAAACTCTTCCTGGTTGATCCTGAGTTCTGATTCAGACCAAACTGAAAAGTCTGAAGGTCCAAACCAGGTGTGAAGGAGACGCAGGAGAACTAATGATTCAAGTGTTGGACATCTGGGGACCAGGCCTGGATTTGAGCTGAACTGGAATACATTGTTGTTTTACTCAATGATTGTTTAACTGGTTAAAGTCTTTGTGTTACACCTTTAACTCTGTTTACTTGTTATCTCCACTTCTCATTGTACATGTTGACGACAATGAGAAACACAACGACAACAACGAGACACAATGACAGACACAGGAAACAGAACAGAAACAATGATGCTTAAAAAGAGAATGAATACACAAAACCAGAGAAACGCAGTGATCACAATCACATTAAAAACAATAAGAGACATTAACGATGTGACTGTGGAAGCTGTGAACTGAGACGCTTCAAAAACATGTTGAGAGAATAAATTAGTGTCTTTCATCCTGACTTTAGGAATCTTTCTGCAACCAGACCAATTTCCTCCTCAGCAAACATCCAAGAGGAGGCTCGGGGAAATGAATACAGCGAAGGCTGTAATTAAAGCCTCAGCTCTCGTCGCTCTGCTGTTAACACGAGTTGAGAGTATTTTCTCTCGTGCTCCCGGTTCAGAGCGAGCTCGGCTCAATAGTCTCATTATTTCCAGATGAGGCAGAAGCAGGTGGACGATGGTCTGATCCATGGCGGCCGAGAGGCAGAGGAACCGCCGGTGACCGCGGCTCGAGGTCGACAATAAACCTGACTCATCAAATATTCAGCAGCGACTCGGTGAAGCTCTGGAACCACAGAGACAGACTCACAAATACTCATTATCACCTGTGTGTGTGTTTCTGTACATGTGTCGGTATAAACACCGGCCTTGTCAGGACCCGTCATCCTCATGGACTGTGTGTGTGTGTGTGTGTGAGTGTGCGTGTGTGTGTGGTTAACACTTATCCCCAGCAGATTATCGCTCCACACATCAAATATTAAAGCTCGGGTGTGAATTATTGATTCCAATCAATGTTTGCAGATCAGAGCTCTGAGCCAGTGGAGGAGGAGCTAATGATGCACAGACACACAACCTGGATGTTTAACCCTGTGGTGAACATCACGCTGAGGAACAAGGGGACGAGCTTCACTTATTTTAATCTCTCTTTAGATTTCAGAACAATCATCACAGTCAAATACTTGCAGGAGACAAATCCAAAGAGAAAGAGTCGAGTTCAACAAACAGAGGACGGACGTTTCTCTCTCATTTTGATTTATGGAGCTTTTTATGGCCCCAAGCAGCTCAGGAGGAAATACTAGAGTCCCCCCCATGGACCCAGCTAACGAGCTACCAACCTGGTCCTGGTTCTAATGTTGTGACACGTTGCTGTAGTTTCTCCCTTAAACCATGAAGCTGTGGGAAATTAAAGTTGTATATCCCCTTACTGACGGTTTAATAATGAACCTGTTCACTGATTTGAACGATAAATGTAAACAAATTACATATTTACCATCTTAAATAAGAGACAAATAGTACAAACATCTTTTTAAATCACCATCTCTCAAACCCAGAGCATCCCCCAGTGGAGGCTGCAGCTCTGCCAAGGCCTGTCGGTCATTAATTCAATGAAGCTGCAGCACATTACTCATAGATATCAGATTTCACTTCTCTCATTCCTACTACGAGTTCTGTGGAAATCTGATCTTGTGGGATCAAATGCACAGAGGTGAGAACAGCTCCCTAATCTGCTCAGTGTGTGTTTGTAGTCACGTGTCAGTGTGTGTGTTTGTATTCACATATCAGTGTGTGTTTGTAGTGTGAGGGTATGAGGCTCAACTCCATCGTGACAGTTCAGTTCCTGTTCAAACAATCTGAACAGAGCTGCCACCGGAAATCCTGCAGCTTCATCTCTTCACTGTTTCATTTCAAATCCAATGTGCAGGGAGACAGAGCCACACAAATACTGCACACACAAACACACACACACACACACACAGACACACACACACACTCTCGCAGGCTGAGCAGCTGTGAGCCCCCCCGTCTGATTAGGTTATTGACACTGGGCAGGAAGCACAAGTGCAGCGTGCCTCATCAGAGTGTAAAATACACCGAGGACGATGCTGCTCCATCACATCAACTCGTTCACATCACTGCTGCTTTACTGCAGAGCGGAGCAGAACCGACAGAGCAGCACAGACAGAGCAGCACCGACAGAGCAGCACAGACAGAGCAGCACAGACAGAGCAGCACCGACAGAGCAGCACAGACGAGCCTCCTCCTCAGCCCTCGATGGGTTGGTGTGTGCAGTAGGATGCTTGGTGCAGCGAGCTGGTTCCTCCAGCCCCTGGGTGTGTGTGAGAGTCTCTGAAGCTCCGGGGTCTGAACTACAACCGGTGATTAGCATTTACATAATGAGCTAAATGTTAGCTGCTGCCTCAAAGTGCTCCTCCTCCGCTGTGGGGGGCAAGCTGACCTCCGCACAGGCAAACAGGAAGTGCTCAGGGACAATGTTGACATTAAAAACACTGGAGTCACTGACCTGAAGTCTATTCTGGGGAAGAGTAGTGACATTTAATTATAAGTTCACAACACAACCTGTAGAGATCTGTTGTGTGTGTTCTTATTCTTCTGTGTCGTTCATAAACTAATAAAAACACGGCACTTTACTCCCATGAACACACACACACATACACACACACACACACACACACACACAATGTGTATTTATGGTTTTCTAAACTCACAAAAGCACACGTTGACATAGTCCCTCTGTGGCCTCTCATTTTGAGGAGTTGGTAAATATGAAGCTATAAATCTGTGAGGTGTTTTAAACTAAATATATCTTCTATAGAAATCACATCCACACACAGACAAGAGTTGATATCGGAAGAAATGAAAGATGGACGGACACATGGGATTAAGTTAAATGACTAATTAACTTAACAAATTAATTTGATATTTGTTAATTCACTTCATTCATGAGTTAATTTGCCTTGAGAGTCAAAATTATAAATGTTGGACTCCTTCTAAAAGTGAAATACACATTTATTTTCTGATATGATTTTCCACAGGCTGTTAAATGAGAGGAGGAGGAGTTAGATCAGGAAGAAAAGGTTCAAGTTTAAATGATTCTGCATCGTCTCAATCTTCACTTCTTTGTCTCTTTAAACAAGACTCACATTGTCTTTCCTCTCAAAACACTGCCTCCTCTTCCTCCTCTTCCTTCTCTTCCTTCTCTTCCTCCTCTGCCTCCTCTTCCTCCTTGTCCTCCTCTTCCACCTCGTCCTCATCTTCCTCCTCTTCCTCCTTGTCCTCCTCTTCCTCCTTGTCCTCCTCTTCCACCTCGTCCTCATCTTCCTCCTCTTCCTCCTTGTCCTCCTCTTCCTCCTTGTCCTCCTCTTCCACCTCGTCCTCCTCTTCCTCCTCTTCCTCCTTGTCCTCCTCTTCCTCCTTGTCCTCCACTGCATCCTCTTCCACCTCCTCCTCCTCTTCCTCCTCTGCCTCCTCTGCCTCCTCTTCCTCCTCTTCCTTCTCTTCCTCCTCTGCCTCCTCTTCCTCCTTGTCCTCCTCTTCCACCTCGTCCTCATCTTCCTCCTCTTCCTCCTTGTCCTCCTCTTCCTCCTTGTCCTCCTCTTCCACCTCGTCCTCATCTTCCTCCTCTTCCTCCTTGTCCTCCTCTTCCTCCTTGTCCTCCTCTTCCACCTCGTCCTCCTCTTCCTCCTCTTCCTCCTTGTCCTCCTCTTCCTCCTTGTCCTCCACTGCATCCTCTTCCACCTCCTCCTCCTCTTCCTCCTCTGCCTCCTCTGCCTCCTTTTCCTTCTCTTCCTCCTCTGCCTCCTCTGCCTCCTCTTCCTCCTCTTCCTCCTTGTCCTCCTCTTCCACCTCGTCCTCATCTTCCTCCTCTTCCTCCTTGTCCTCCTCTTCCTCCTTGTCCTCCTCTTCCACCTCGTCCTCATCTTCCTCCTCTTCCTCCTTGTCCTCCTCTTCCTCCTTGTCCTCCTCTTCCACCTCGTCCTCATCTTCCTCCTCTTCCTCCTCGTCCTCCTCTTCCTCCTTGTCCTCCTCTTCCACCTCGTCCTCCTCTTCCTCCTCTTCCTCCTTGTCCTCCTCTTCCTCCTTGTCCTCCACTGCATCCTCTTCCACCTCCTGCTCCTCTTCCTCCTCTGCCTCCTCCTCTTCCTCCTCTTCCTCTCTGTCTCCTTCTCTAACACAGACAGCTTGCCCGGCCGCCTGGCACACACATTCCAATCTGCTTGTCACTTCTCATCTCCCTCTTGTCTTTGTCTTCCGTCCTCTTCCCTCCACCTCCTGTCTCTGTCTCGCTCTCCTCCTCATAATCTCTCTATCCGTCCATCTCGTCCCCGGCCTCATGAGAGCGCACTGGTCAATAGAGATTTCCTGCTTTTAACTCTTGTGCCGGGGGAACCAGGGGACGAGGGGGGGGCTCTAAATCTAAAGAGCGGGGGGCTCTAAATGTAAACAGTGGCACACAGAGCAGCTTAAGAGGGCTATAAATAGAGCGAGGGAGCGAGCAGGAGAGAGATAGAGGGAGAAAGGTTGCTCACAGAATAAAAATTGCTCCCGACAGTCGGGGATTAGTGGCTCCCTGGAGGATTTCACTCCAAAAACCCAATCTGGGCCGATTGGGAAGTGCACCAGCCTCAGTCGTCTTAATTCAGTAAAGCCCTGCAGCCCGTGGAACACAGAGAGGAAGCTTCATGCATGTTCACACGCAAACACATACAGGAGACAATAAAACACACACACACACACATAGACACACACACACAGCAGCAGAGGGGGACACAGGACGAGTGGACGGGTGTCGCTCTAGAAGGAAATTCAATTTGAGATTAAAAGACATTTTAAATACCGCAGGTAAATGAAGATTTAAACCTGTAAAGATCCACAATGAAATATTAGCATGCATGTATACGCACACACACACAGAAGACACACACACAACCACACACACACACAAACCACTGCAAGCCTCATTACGAACAGATTACTCAGCACCTGATCCTGCTAAGCTTGTTAAACAACACTGTTCTACACACACACAAACACACAGACACACACACACACACACACAGACACACAGACACACACACACACACATACACACACACACACATACACACCCACACCCACACACAGAGGATAACTGTTGCTATATAAAACAAAACCATGGAAACCTCTTCACTGATGAACAGAACTTTTAAAGCTGCAGAAATGGTTTTGTGGCCACCAGGGGGCAGATCTGACTTTTTATGAAGAGTCATGGTGGAAAACAACCCACAACAAATGTCATGCAGCCATTTCTCAGCATCAAACCTTCCACACAACTTCCCCCACAGTCCTGGATGTCAGCCAGTCCCCTCCAGTGCCTCCTCGTTTATACCTCATCAATGGTTTTAATGAAACAGACCATTGAGACCAGTAGCAGACAGTTTCCCAGCAGCCAGAGAGTTGTGTCTCATTCTGAGTCGTGTCTCCTTCCAGCCTCATGAAAGCCAGTCAGATGGTTTTACCTCTGCTTTGGTCTCCACCTCCTGAAGAGCAGAATAACAACTTTCCTCTGAGTGTCTAATTGTTTGAGTGACAAGTTCAAAGAAAGAACCACAACAGGCCCAAGTTGAAGTTGACAACGTTGTGCATGAGGAACCTGCAGCGGCTGATGAGACCCCCGTGCACAGTGTGTGAGGCGGGAAGTGTGTTTGTGTGTGTGTGAGGTGGGGAGTGTGTGTGAGTGTGTGTGTGTGTGAGGTGGGGAGTGTGTGTGAGTGTGTGTGTGTGAGGTGGGGAGTGTGTGTCCAGTAGCAGCGCTGCAGGCGTCGCACACGTCTCAGTAACCACAGCAACACATTAGCACTCAACTCGACCACGGTGGAGCCACTAGACAGCGTGTATGTTAGTGTGTGTGTGTGTGCGTGTGTGTGTGTGTGTGTGTGTGTGTGTGTGTGTGTGTGTGTGTGTGTGTGTGTGTGTGTGGAAATGTGTGTGGAAATGTGATTAATAGAGGACCAATTTGACCTTGAAAGTGAGGTTAATATTGAAACTGGGGACGGTTTTAAAAGTGTATTTGGAAATGAAGGACACTTTGCAAAGTAAACAGTACATATATATATATATATATATATATATATATATATATATTTATATATATATTTGGAATGTGAAGACCTTTTTAAGAAGTCAGGAAATTTAGTTATTTAACATGAGCTCAACACACACTGCTGGACTTCACAAACCTGACGACACAAAATAACAACGTGAGGAGATTTTTAAAGAAACAACATTTTGGGGATATTGAGAACAAATGTAGAACTTGAGAACATTTGCAAAAGTTGTTTGAAATTTGGAATCAATTCTGGAACCTGACATTAAGAAAAGAACATAAAAACAAAATTTCTTAACCTATATCTTTGCCTATAGATATTTGTGACATCTGCTTCTTCAGCTTCTTCAAGACTTCGAGTCAGTGTGAAGTAAACTGTGACATCACTGTTTCTCAAACGAGGCGTTTCACATGTTCACACAGAAACCAGAGTATTTTAAAAACCATCTGAAGGTTCTTGTTAAAATCTTAACAACTAAACTTTAAGTGACTTGAAAACACGGAGGAAAAAGTTAATTTTAGCAAAATATCCACAGGGTAAAAGTCCCGAGAGTTGCCTCACAACATGTGCTTGTGTGTGTCTGTGAATACGTGCACACAAACACGAGGACGTGCACTGACCTTCTTAATTAACTGGAAACTGAGGTTTTCAACTATATCCTCCCTTTAGCTTCTCCCCTCACACGAGCAGAGGAACCACAGTCGTATGAATCTACGCACTCACACTGCAGAGCCACACACACACACACACACACCTGAATGGATATAGTATAAGTTTTCCTTGGAGTGAATTAAGAATCTACAGCTCTGAGAGTCGCAGGTGAGTCTGTGGCTGAAAGTTAATTCACTTTCACAGTTTGCCAAACGAATGAATAAAACACGATGCTCCAGTTTGTACAGACGGGGGCAGATATTCTCAAATTGGAAATTCTGACACACTATTCATACACACACACAGACACACACATATATACACAAACACACACTGTACATTCAATCAAGCGGCTCAATTAGCTAACCCCAGGTGCTGGCGGGAGCTCCTTCCTCTGGGATGTGGGCACATGGACATCCACAGAAATCCTTCACTCCCGCTCCTCTGTTACTCCACGTCTTGTTTCCTCTGCTCTTAACGACCCCGACGGCAACAGAAATACACAAAGTCAAACATGAGGCCCGAGGTGATAACTCTCCACAAATACTCGTGAAAGGTTTTTTTAAATGTTTGTGTAAAATTAAGCCGGAGGAAACTTCTGGGAAATCAGCTGCAGCGAGTCGGGCCGACACACAGACCCCCTGTGCATCAGGGGTCACATGTGGGCGCACTGCTCATAAAAGCGGTGGCGAGATGGGGTCTAGGGATATAAGCAGACTGACGTGGTTACTGGTGACACGGTGACGGAGATATTTACTGTAACCTCGCTCCGGCCTTGGCAGCAGAGGAGAGGAAGATGCTCGTCTTCATCCAGCGACCACTCGTCATCGCTTTATAAAGGAAGTTCCTCTGGTTTCCATCAGTGACTGACTGACAGATCTCAAATGAAACCCCCATGTGAAAGAATTTAATGTGATTATTTTAAGATCTTTGAAATGATTCAGATGGTAGAAGCTTGTGTTTGTTAAACATGTGAGTAAATGTAAGTTTCTGGTGATAATTGGAGATTTTCATCGTTAGTTCAAGGATCCATCAGACATCTGTTTACTCTCACCTGAGACGTTCATGTCCTCCGTTCTCCAGACTTTACCTTTTCATGAGGAACACAGCGGGAGGTTCTTCTGGTCGGACACAGGGAAACGTGGGGAGCATTCAGGGAGGCCGGACGTGACGTGTAAAGTCCAACTCTCTTACTTTCCTAAAAGCTTTTGAATCTCATCTCTCCAAGTGGATCTTCTGTGTGTTCGGCTTCTCTCTCTCATCCGGAGATATTTGTAATCTTTTACTTTTGGTTGTTTGTTTGTTTGTGAACATGAAAACGCACAAACGACTCTCTTGTACTTATGACTATTGATAAGGGGGCGGATCCACTTTTTGTATAATTGCTCGATAAAGTGTTTTTCAACATTTTTTCCGTGGAAATAATTCCTGGACCTTGATGAATAAAAGCATTCATTCATCAGCTAACTGATATCAATGAGGATGTGAAACATGGACCCAGACCTCCTCTTTTGATCGGACCACGTTTTGGTGCGTTGTCTGGACCGTGGTGCAGGAACCCTTCACACCTGATACTCTGAGGATCGAGATGTTAGCAGTAAACATCCTTATTCTCCTCCAGGAAGCAGATAGATGTGTGGAACTGTCTTTACAATGTGAACCGTCTCATGACAGAGCTCAGAATAGTCTCTGTGTGAAGCCAGTTACTCTGTACATCTTCTGACTGATGAGGGCGGAGTGTGTTCACAGCACAGAGGCCTTGTATTATCTGACACATCACACTCTGACCTACATTCCTCTCTTTCCATGCTTTGCTCTTCTTCTCCACCTCCTTTCTGTCTCGCTCACACGTCGCTCTCTCTCTCTCTCTCTCTCTCTCTGACAGGCCGAGCCGGGCAGCGCCGGGCAGATTGGTGTGAAATCGCCGCCTAACAGCCGGGAAATTGTCTCTGTTATTTGTGGAGCGGAGTCATGAGGGACCGTCGGACCATCATCCTCTCTCTAATGAGCAGGTGATGGAGGCGTAGACGGGCGGCGGACGGGGGGAGGGAGGGAGGAAGGGAGGGAGGGGGGTCTCAAACGCTGCAGACATGGCAGATGATCAGATGAGAGCGGGGGGGGGGCAGCACAGAGGAGAGGATGGACGGGAGCAGAGGGAGGAGAGGTGGATGGATTTCTAGAAGCTAATGAATGAATATCGTCATCAGATTAACCAAATATTAATAACTCTTCCTGCCAGTGAGGGTAACCAGAGCTGGACCTGGGCTGTGTGTGTCTGTGCTGACACGTCTGTGGTGTCGTCACCTTTTATTGTGACAGAGACGTTGTGTTGTGTCTCAGGAAAACAGAGAGAGAGAAGTTCTTCATTCACTTGGACTGAAGGATGAACTGATGAGACTCTGTTGGTCAGAGGTCGAAGGTCAAGGTCATGGCGACCTTACGTTTTAGCGAATGAGGGAAGATCAGTATGTTTGGCTCAAATGAATATTGATATACAATGTGTTTACTCACATACCATTACTGACAATAACTCCCTTCATCTCTATCAGACATTTTCTGACGTACTTAAAACACTGACACACTTTTACATAAACTGTAACTCAGGAGCAGATTGTTAACTTGGATGTGTTCCACTTCAGGAGCAGCTTCCTTTAGAGGATGGAATCTACAGGTCTGACTGAAATGAGACTTTCTGCTCTACGGAGGATTTTCCTGTTTGTGTATCCAGCTTGTGATCTTCATCTCAGCCACACGCTCTGTGGATCCTGGGAGAGGTTCGTCCGAGAAGGATTCACCTGTCGGATCCTTTGTTGCTTGGGAATGGAAGGAGGCATTAGAAGGAGTCTCTGAAATGGAACGGCTTAGTCGTGCTTCAGATGAAGCCTCTGAAGGAGTCAAACCCTGAATAGAGACACATCTCATATTTCTTGCAACTTAACCTGTTAGCAAACTATTTGGTGTTTGATTCCAGCTTCTTATGTCTTAAATGTTTAACATCAAACATTCAATCACATCATCAGCACTTTGCACTGAGGTAAATCTCTTTATCCCTGTTGCATCATTTGAACAACACACTATTTTAAACAATCAGACATTCATAAGAAATCCTTCAGTTTATGAGTTCTAATTAATTTCAAGTCCCATCAGCAAAACTGCTCCAATCACATTTCATACTTGAAACAAAACCTTCAAATTAAAACCCATTTCCTTGTGACTGGGAGAGAAGCTCGGTCACTGGTTCCACTGGTTTAACTGAAGCTGAGTAAAGCTCCAGAACTCGAATCAACTCAAACTCCCACAGACCCAGTGAACAGCAGCAGCTAAACACTGCCCCCTACTGGCTGACATTCAATCTGCCGAAGGAGGGAAACAATTTGCCTCAACGTCTTTTAACTTTAGAAAATAAAGTTCAACAATTAAAAGTCTAATAAATGATGATAATTTAATGATAATTTAAAGTTACATCAGTTTTTCTTGTCATTTCCTGACGAATCATAAAAGCATCTGAAATCTTCATGAACTTAAACAGATTCTGAAGGTGTAACTAACTCATATTTATTCTTTATTGCACATCTCATTTCTGTTGCAGTTTAAATCAAACAGTTTTCTTCTACAGATTTCTTGACCTCTTCTTATTTTCACGAGTCCATCTCCACATGTTGGACAAATGAGGTCCTGCAGTGTCACACCCTCTGATTTCAATGTGGCTCCATCTCGTGGCGTGCGAGTGCAGCGGGTAACGTGCTCCCACAGGGGCCGTGGAAGTGGAACCTGGAACACATGTAGAGGAACATTGTGAGATGAAGATGATTTTATTGAGATGTATTTAAAAGTAAAAGGAAACCAACTTGAAGCGTGTGGTGGCCGGCGTGTCCTCCATGTTGAACTCGGCCACGGGGACGCCGCGGGCCGCCACCTGAGGAGCAAACATGGCCGCTGGATACACGATGGATGAAGTACCAACCTGCAGATGAAGAAATTAGTAACGTTAAATGTAAACTGAGAATTGAGACCAAAAAATAAGGTTTATTCCCTTATTTCCAGAAGATTTTCAAGGATAACATTTTACTTTAGGGTGATGGTCCCATAAATTTTCTAAAATACTTTATTTAACAGTAGGAAGGTCAACTAATCAGTGAATGTTGTAATTGTTAAACATAAATTACTGTAGATTCTCCAACGTGAGGCTCTTTCTTTATTTCCTCATTTTTCTCTCTCAGGACCAGAATTAAGATTCAGTCATAAATCTCTGGAGTTTCCTTCCTTTAATGAAGCTAATGATCTGCAGATTAGAGCGATAAGAAAATCTAATCGTTATAAGTGGCCCTATTTAAAAAACCCACATTAAAACTGGTTGTAAAGTCTTTGTCGCACACACGCATACACACACACACACACACACACACACACACACACACACGCACACACACGCACACACACTCACCACGAGACACAGGTCACAGCTGTCCAGCACTTTCTCTGCCCGGGTGAGGACGTCAGAGTCGAGCGTTTCTCCAAACCAAACCACAGCTGGTCTCAGGAGACCGTGACAACCTGTCTGCTCACACCTGAAACACACACAGACACACACACACACACACAGACAGTTAGATCTCATTTGAAAAGAGCAGAGCAGACCTCAGGTCAGGGGTGAGTTTGTACCTGGGCAGCTGTAGAACAGGGATCTGGGCGTCGTGTGTTTCTGGGTCAGGAGCTCTGAAGAGGGAGGTTGATAAACAAGTTAATTAAATTCACTTAAAACAGACGTTCCTGATTTCTGATATTAATATTTACTCAACTAAACAGGTACACATGCACATTTCAGATATGTTTGTGGTAGTTTTAGGTAAGATATTAATTATTTGCAAGCAATTCATCTGGTTTTTGACTGAAAAAGTAAATTAAACATAAAAAAACTCTAAAAATATCATAAATAACCTAATATGACGATGTAGATACTAAGAAATCGAGTCCTCACACTTATCTGCGTTCACTCGTTCTTTTCCTCCGAGCGAATTTAACGTAACACACCTCTTGAACAAATTGACAACATAGTCCGTGTCAATAGATTTTAATAAGACACGACAATGTCAGATATTCATTTCTAAATCCAGCTGATGACTTCCTTCATTTCCTCCTGCAGCTGGGATGTAATATAACAGTGGAACATTGGTCACAAGCATCAATTTGAAATGTCAGATACGTGACGCAGCGGCTTTGAAACTGACATTTCATTAGCGTCCCAGGTTTCCTCAGGTGTTGTTCGGCTCTGACACCTGACACACACACCAGCGCTCTGTTGTCTCTGGCATTTTCAGCTCAGACGGGTGGGATCAGTATCTCTGGGAACACGTTTTCATGCTGTGGAGGAAAAGTGTGGAATTCACCCACCGACACCAGACTAAGATCTTACCCTTTCCCCGCCAGCGCCTCACAGATGGGGCTCTTGTAATTATCTGCTTCGTGACCACAGCTCATACAGCGGGTTCTGAACAGACTACCTGGTTTTACACACGACACAAGAGACAGATAAGTGCTGGAAAATCCACTTGTTTGTCTGAAAATAGAAAATTAACCTAAAATCGATCGATAAACTGACAAAATCGAATTTGTTGACTCTTATCTGAGCAGAAGAAAGTTACGAGAACTCTTTTCTTCTCACCGTGGAGCTCCAGGATGTTTTGGGATCCAGCGCGGCGATGCAGCTCGTCGATGTTCTGAGTGATGACGGTAACTTCTCTCCCCTGCTGCGTGAGGCGCTCCTCACACTCGCTGATGGCCAGGTGAGCGGGGTTGGGATTCTTTGTGAGCATGACCTCGCGGCGGTGGTGATAAAACTCCCAAACACGCGAGGGATTCCGAGAGAAGGCCTCCGGGGTGGCGAGTTCCTGACACAGAAGAAAGGAGAAGAAGCTATTTTCATACTTTCAGAGCATTTTTTCATAGAATAGAGTGGAGAGGAGTCGACGTTTAGCTTCAGATGATCACTCAGGAAAAGATGACTCTCAGAATTCTACAAGGACATTTTTAATCTGAACATAGATGAAGCCTTATAAAAATCCTGTTGAAGGGTTAAAGGTGAAGTGGGTGCTCACCTGTGCTTGCCATTTCCTCCAGTAGCCCCCTGCTCCTCTGAAGGTGGGCACTCCACTCTCGGCACTCACCCCCGCTCCGGTCAGGATGGCGACCTTCTTGGCTTTGGAGAAAATCTCCCTGAACGCAGCCAGGTCTGAACATGAGAACCCAGCCGGACACAGGAGACAAATAAAATGACAGTTAACACGATGCTCTTGTTCGTGTCGTTTCAGAACGAGGACGTGGACGCACGTTCACCTGAACTGGGTCTGGCCATCTCTTGGCTGGACCAGGGTTTCCTCAGGTGAGCATTCAGGTGAGAGGTGATCAAGGCTCGACCGGTGAACTGTCGCACAATCATCAGGTTGTGACAACTGGAGAAAACAAAGAAAACAAAGAATGGACACAAGCTGAAGGTGGTTTCTTCAAATGATAAGAAGGAAGATTTTGACAGAAAGTTAAACATCTGTTAGGAAGTTTGGCGGCTTAAGAAAATGATTTATTTTTATACTTTGAGCTTTGCGGGTAGGTTGTTCAAAGCATAAAAAAAACTTTATTTGCACGGTTCAGTCCAGATTTAACGTAAGAGGTCGTAGAAGCTGCAGCAACAAAAAGTAATTTTTTTATTGAACACACGCCTCCATGATGGTGGAAGAATCTAAACTTCCTGGTGTTGTCTTTATTAGGACCAACAGACAAATAGGAAACTTGGATCATGTGATGAAAGTGTTTGTGCTGCAGCATGAATGAGTCCATCTTTGAGGAGGAAGCAGTGAATCTGACACTGACTGTGAATCTCAGGTTTTAATAAAACTCCTTAACATCTTTAGTTTGACAAATATTTGACCAGAAGAGTCAGAGACAGGTTTTCATCTCATAAAGGTCACTGCAGCTTTGTAAAGCTCAGAGGTCGAGTCAGTTAGCATGAAGCTAACCTGCTAACTTGCTTATCAAAGCAAATTAAAGTTGTGTTTAATTAATTTATTCACTCATGTCACGTTTGTTGTGTTTCCTCGCGTTAACGTGTTAAGTACGAACTGCCCTCTGTTGTTGTTATGGTAGCATTAAGCTAACAAGCTAACATGTGAAGTAGGGACATTCCTCTGTTGTTGTTGTTATGCTAGCACTAAGCTAACACGCTAGTTAGCTCTGGTACCCAGAGGCAGCAGAGACTCAAGCGGCTCCAGCAGCGTCTCATCGCGGTGTGGTGACAGTCCGTTCTGCCCCTGGTTGTTCTGACTCCCAGTCAATAGCCGGGTCCTGCTGGTTGTTATGTGAGAGTTGACTTTAAACTACCTGTTATTAGACGGAGCCCAGCTGGAGCCACAGGACGTGGAGGAACCCGGAAGTAAAGTCTTATGTTTGGGCTCTTCTCATTGGTGGGTTGGTTTTGGCTGGCAGGATATGAACCAATCAGGAGGACGCATCGAGGTAAATAAACTGAGTTCATAAACAACGTGAGACCAGCAGAGAGAGCTCGAACTCCACATACAGAAATATATCAGATTTAATATGTTTATATGTAAAAAAATATAAATAAAAAACAACACAAAACTAAACTAAACGTGCACATTACATATTCTCTAATGTTTCTGTAACAAGAAAGAAGATTGTGATTGAAGTCAGCACTTAGATCAGTTATTAATTAATTATACAGATAAGTACATATTTAATTGGATCCTCTTTAGTGATGACGGTGGAATGATGAGTCAGCACGTTCTCAACCTGCCCAAACTGCTCTGTGAGTCAATCACAGTTTAAATTGTACTTTAAGTTCATTAAGTAATAATTAACTTAACATGTTGGTGTTTGTTTGCTGCACGAATCATTTAATGGAGGTGGAGATACCTGCCCACATCTCAAAGGTAATTTAAAAGCAATTAATGATTATTGTTATTATTCTGATGATTGTTACCTCAGTCTTCATTTTATCATTTACTCTGTAACTGGGTTGAGTTCTACTGAATTAGGTTATTTTGCTTATAAATATACCGTTGTCTAAAACAAATAAAGCAGCAGGTCCTTAATTTGAGTAGCAGGAACTTGGATGTAGTTTATTCAATTTCCACAATTGTTGTTGAATAATTTTTTTTTAATATTATTTATACATTTTTAATTGTTGCTTATTCAAAGGAATGAACGAGTAATTCCAGCTCTTTATTTCTAAAGATGATTTAAAGCTATGAGGAGATGAAGGTATTTCATCTCTCTCTCTCTCTCCCCCCCCCCACGCCCCTCTCCCTCCCCCTCTCTCTCTCTCTGCCCCCCCCCTATCTTTCTCTCATTCTCTCTCTCCCTCCTTCACCCCCACACCAGCCCCCACCCCTCCCCTCCCCCCTCCCACACCGTCTGCCCGGTGCGGGTGCACGAGCGGCTGCCGCGGCGCCGAGCCTCCCTCAGTCCCGCCGGTTCGGTCTCCCCAGTGGACGCTGCCCGGCTGGCGGATGATGGCGGCGGCCCCGCAGGAGGAGGTGGACCGCAGACCGATCCGGAGGGTCCGCTCCAAGAGCGACACGCCTTACATCAGCGAGGCTCGGATCTCCCTGCACCTGGAGACAGGTAGGGCTCCCGCGGGCGCTGCTCGCCTCGTGTGTGGGTGCAGCGGCGGGGGGTTGTCGGTTCTCTCTCCATCGTGTGGTGACAGTTCCCCCGCAGCAGCAGCAGCGTGACTCCGGGCTTTCATTGTGCAGCTGTCGGTCCCACGGTGCTCGGCTGCAGCCCGGTGCACGGTGACCGCACAGCTCGGCTTTTATTCCCACTCCCCGCGTGATGTGCTCGGTGTGCGGGGCTCGGTGTGTGCGGGGCTCGGTGTGCGGGGCTCGGTGTGCGGGGCTCGGTGTGCGGGGTAGTGGACGCCTTGTTCTCTCTGCATGTGAGCGGATTGAGTCCTGCTCCTCACGCCTGACTCCGCCTCGACGCTCGGCCGCAGTGAGATGTTGTGTGAACTTGGGCCTCCTCAGGCTCCTCATTTAAAATGCTGCCGTTATCATCACTGCGTTAGCTTGGCTGTGGGGGGGCTGTGGGGGTGAGGTTTTGGGGAGGGGGGCTGTTGCGGGGAGATAAGTTATTGCATCCTTTGTTGCCATGGTCACGAAGCCTGCATCACTGCATCATCAGCATCAGCATCTGGATACGAGTTTACAGCCAGATGTGTGCTCGCCATCATCCTCCTTTCACACACACAAAGACACACACACACACACACACACAAACACACACACAAACACACACATTCAACTGTGTCTTCATGACTTCAGAGGACATTACACTGATTTCCAGGAAACTTACTTAACTCAAACCATTGTTAGTTCTTGCCTGATGCCTAAACTCAACTTTAACCAAAACCTTGCCTTCCATTTCATTGTGGACAAATTAACTAAATGGTTATCTCTATCCTTCACCATGACTTATACATGTCTAACCTTAACTTAACCACAGTTTACATCTTAACTAACCTTAACCAGGAGCTCAGAGGTGGTGTTTAACCTCATCAAGACGCTCTGGTCCCCATGAGGTTCACTGGTCCTCACAAGGTCAGTGTTTATGGTAGTAAAGGTCCTGAAGAAGAGACACAAACAAGCAAACACACAAACAAGTAAACACACACACACACACACACACACACACAACACAGTTTAAGACTACAGGAGCTGTCCACTGCCCCTCGGTGCTGAAAAGGCCACCGAGCAGAATCAGGTGAACTCAGCCCGCAGGATTCACTCGGCATTTCTCCACTGGTACAAACATGAGAAACCGTTCCAGTATATTTATGAAACTGGGATTTGAATAGCTGGTCTTCGACCCTCCCACAGAATGTGACAAATTCCAGTCACATGGTGTGGTCGAGACTCCACTCAGGCCTGTGTTTTCCATTTAGACTAGAACTCTGTGTCACGGTTGTTCTGCTGCTTCGTGTTTAATTTGCTCTTTTTTGCACGATTATTCCACGTGAGCCCTGATCGCCTCCGTCATTAATCACTTTAAGTATTTAGACTCTTTATATACATAAACTGCCTTGTGTTATTGTGTAGCTATACTTATGTATGTGTTAAAACCAGCCTCACATAATCTTAATGCGATCAGGCATTACTCACATGCTTGCCCCCCCTTTTAGCCTTGTCAGCCCTTTATGACTCACAGTGTTCAGACCCACCTCCTCATAATCTCCCTCCGCTGCCCTCTCTCTGGCCCTCAACTACCTCCTTCTCCATTTTGTTTTCTATTGAAATGCTGCACCTCCCTCCACCTCCCTCCACCTCCTCCTCCTCCTCAGCTAATCTGGTAGCACAGTTTCTTTCTCTGAGCTTAGTGGCCGCATTTATATCATCAGGCTTGAGCTTGAATCTGGTGGAGGGGGCTGGGGGGGCTGGGGGGAGGAGGCTGCTGTGTTATTTGCTAACCGAGCTGCTCCCTGGCTATTAGCTGGAGAGCGAGTGGGCAGGCTTCTCGAGGCTGGCGTGGCATCACAGAGAATCTGACGGGCGCTGCCAGCTCTGCCAGGAGATGGATGGCTCTCACCTCTACTCCCCCATCATCAGTGCTTTAGTATAATCACATTTTGTTCTGTCACCAGTGAAACCATCTCCCCCCCACTCCCTCAAGTCCCATTGACTTCATAGCTGCTGATGTTATTTTGGATAAATCCAGCCCACTCTGGTCTTTGGTGTGTGTCACTAGAGAGTTTGGAAAAGTTAACAAAGGAAACTCAACAACTTCAGATCTTAACTGGGGGCAATTGTTTCTCTGCTCTGCTTCAGAATCCAGGTCAGCTCAGTGAGAGCTTAGTCCTCCTCACAAAGACCAATATGCAGGCACCACCACGCTCTCACTAAAACACAGAGGGAGCTCTGATACAGACCTGAATGAGAGCCTGAGACAGAGGAGGCTCACATGAGAGGAGGAGGTGGAGGAGCAGGGAGAGTTGACGGAGGCTTATCGTTTGTAGCACCGTAAAGACAGAGTGTTGGCTGTCGTCCACAGAACACGGTGGGAGCGGTGCAACACGAGCTGCCTCCCACAGGCAGAGGAATCTTCCTCAGTCTCACACACCAGCCGGGCCTCGAGCAGCACGGTGCCAGATCCACTTGTGCAGAATAGAAGCAGCACCGGGGGAGGAGGTGTGAGGCCTTTAAATGCAAAGGAGCACTCCCCCACGCCCTCGCCGTCTCCCACCTATCACACAAACCATACCCCGCTCCTCATCCGACGGCACGTGGGTTTGTGCTATCAGCTCCGACAAGTCGCTCATTGTGCGTCGAGAGAAAACCTGAGCAGAGGACGGAGAATGAGTCAGACTGAAGTTCAGTGTCAACAGCGTCTGTCAGCTGCTGGGATGTCAGTGGTTACAGCGTAAACATCACGTTTAGATGTTTACGTTGTAGATACGATAGTTTCTACAAGAGTGGAAGAGCTGTTGATGATTAAGCTCATGACAGGAAGGTGTTTTCTACTGGAAATGCTGCTGCACATCCCATTAGATCTGTTCTGGAAGTGTTTGGCACTTGGTGTTGGCTGCACAGAGGAGTGTGAACAGGCTGAAGTATCCGTCAAACAAACATGTCACTAAACATTACAATTTAAAGACTCAAGTAAACATCTTACTGCTGCAGATTTATTGGTCGGCTGATGAAAATCACATTTTTGGAGGTTGTATAGTTTGATTCCTGCCAGAAATCTATGTGTTGTATTTAAATACAAAAACAAACACAAATCAAATGTTATTATCTGATTTTATTACTCGAATAAAATGAAATAGCTTCCCAAATCCCATGTTTCTGTGGAGCTGTATTTCTCAGTTACAGTGTTGTGCAGTTGTGTTGTTGATTTACTGTTGTTGTTGTTGCCTGCTGGGCTGCGCCTCTGTGCCGCAGCCTGTCTGGCAGCCTCCCCTCGGTACCTGTCACCCCCTGTGGTTGTTTCAAGTGTGTCCCCACAATGCCCGTCCCCGGGTGCTTAGCTGGAGGGGGGGGAGTGCAAACAGGAGAGCAGCAGGGTGACTCATATCCCTGTGAAACACCAAGTTTCTAACACACAAACACACACACACAAACACACACAGACAGACTCTGCTGATCTGTCACTTTGTATTCAGTGGGGGGGGCGGGGGTGGTTGCTCTCGGAGCGGTGATGAGAGAAACTGTAGACAGAAGAGAAAACACTGACCTCCGTGTGACCTCTGACCCTCGACTTCTCCTGTCCTATCACGTTATCAAGCTCAGCCCGATGGTCTGCTGTTGTGTTGATGTCAACAAGGAAGAAGAAGAAGAAGAAGAAGAAGAAGAAGAAGAAGAAGAAGAAGAAGAAGAAGAAGAAGAAGAAGAAGAAGAAGAAGAAGAAGAAGAAGAGACCAAAACAAATCCAGCAGCTCACACGTTTCTGTCTGTCTGTGTTTTAAACACCTGAATATACAGAATCACACTTCATACAGTCGGAGCTGCACATCAATGACTCGTACTGTTGCACAGGTGGACAAGTTATTTCATCACACACACAGACACACACACTCACACACAATATAGTTTATTTGGACTCAGCACCACACACACATTGTCCTCCTGCCCCAAATACGAGGACATCAAATGTGGATTATTCCACCGCTAAAAATAGTCCCGACACAGATGCACAGTTTTCTCTTGTTCGTGTAACGTTTGTTCTTCAAACGTCCAATTTTCAATAAGCTCACAAAAATGAAACTTTTATTTTTTATCTTATTTCAAAGATTCACATCTTTAATATGAGCCACAATTTCATTCAAGGCAACAGGATGATTTTTGTCGCCTGCATCAGATCCACGTTACACTGTTATTAACTTCCACTGTTTGTATCATCTGCTGCCCTAGATAACAAGTTAAAGATATTCAGATCATTGACCTTCTGATCACAGCAGGTCCCGCAGCTAAATGGACTAATGGACCGCATCCCAGGTCTTTTGTTTTTTGCTTTGATTGATAAGAAGTTGCATATCATACAACTCGTGTTGCCGGTTGGGCCTCGGAGAAGGTTTTATTATTGTGTATCCACTGGAAGTCAGAGGAGATCTCTTCACCCTTCCTGCCTCTGTTGAGCGCTGGAGGAGCGATGCTGTGAAGCTGAGATCAGAGAACGAGTGGATGCTCCTGCTGTGCAGCTAATTATCTACAAAACGCTGGATGCTTGTTCTCGTCTATCGTCTCCGCTGAGGCTACGGAAAGTCAAACAGTGAACTTCTCTCAAGAATCTTAATCAGAGCTGCAGAGGCTGGACAGATGCACGGGTGTGAGAACAGACCCACGGGCAGCAGAGTGATTGAGATGAAATGTCTGAACGAGTTTCAGGCTCCAAACAGCTGGTCTCCATCTTTCTGTCTCAGCAGCAGCTCCATCACTTTCTCACTAAATCTCTGTCAGCGGCAAAGCTTCAGTTCAGACCCAAATTAGCAGCAGCGTCATCGAAGTGTAGAGGATGATTAATATGTTCTCACCTGACGCAGACAGGAGGCCAGATGGGAGAAGAGGCTGATGTGCGATGGTCATCAGAAATAGACGGGGGGGGGATGTTTTCCAGACGTGTAAAGAGTCGTTGGTTCATGTTTAATGAAAGTTCAGTCATCAGGGCAGCGGGGGGGGAACTGGATTGTATCTGTTGTGCTCGAAGCTTCATTTAGAAAAACCCGACAGCAGCGGAATCTTTCCACGAATCGATGTCCTGATGTTTTTGGTTTAATCCAAACATCTCACTGTGGTTCACTCGAACCCATCTGCACAGGACGCAGCAGTGTTTTAATCCTTTGACCTTTTCAAGCTGCTCTGCAGTAACAACTCGGTCAGTTAGTTCAAGTCTGCAGCGTTTAGCTCAAAGGCCTCGTTTAAAACACGAGTCTGACCTGTTTACTGTGGGTCGGGGGGGCACAGCAGCGCTTTCATTGATCAGGGCAGCTGTAGACACACACAAACACACACACACACACAGAGTCACACAAACACACACACTAGGTCCTGATCGACAACCTGTTTAATTTATCTTACTTATTTTCACATTGAAAAAGAACACAGTGTTTCACAAGGAGGAAGAGAAAAGAGAGAACAATAACATTTAGTTTTCAGTTTAAGGAACCTTATTAGTCCAATTTCTTATCATTGCTAGGATTTATATATATGATAGAAACTCTTGTGAGGTCTGATGAGGTCCTGATGAGGTTCTGATGACTGAGCAGCTCACAGGACAGACCTGCTGAGAGCAGAGAGCTTCTGGTGTAAAGAGCTCACCGCTAACACACAGTAAATAATCTGACAGCTGGACGGACGACTGAGAATAAACCGCTGCCATCTCCGATGTGACAGCACCACCTGTGTTCTGAAGCTGCTGCACACGCTCTCATGTACCTGTGTGTGCTACTGTATGTGTGTGTGTGTGTGTGTGCTGTTACAGATTAGAACTGATAACCTGCTGGTAACAAGGCTGACGTTTGTTTTTCCATCACTGACGTCGGTCCAGGTTTTTATTTGTGGCCCTGCTCTCGTCACTCAGCAGTAACTTAATTTCAGTCATGTGAACATTGTGTTGGGACCAGTCCGACCTGCTGGTGGAAATGAGTTGATGTGCGATGCAGGATATTCAAAAAGAAACTTCTCTCTCACATGAAAGCGGAAAACAAAGATGTTCAGTTTTCTATTGCTCTGTAGTAAATGTGTGAATCTTCAGCTTGTGTGTTTTCACATCCATTAAAGCCTGATGACACATCTTCTTACACCGCTGCTGGCTCAGGCTTCTTCTCCTCCTCGTGTGGAGTCTCGTGTCAAACAGAACGATTTAGTAGATAATGAGATAAGTGTAATGTTCGAGTGCTCTGGGTGTAAAACGATCTCCAGTGAGATTAATGTCCAACACGTCCCCGTGGAGCCGAGGGAATACAACCTCAGAGACTCAAAGAAAGAGGTGAAGTTTGTTCACGTAGATTCACTGTTACACAAATTGATGTTTTGTGTTGTTCTTCATATTCAGGGGGCGTCTCTACAGGAGGAGGAGGAGGAGGAGGAGGAGGAGGAGGAGGAGGAGGAGGAGGATATTTTCTTTACTCATAAACCTGCTGGATATTTTCTTGATTCATTGTGTTATCGTTTGATCTATAAATGGTTATAAATCACTTTCAACACTTAAATACTCCCTTATGAAGCGTCTGTAGCAGGTTGACAGTGTGTTTGTGTATCTGTTGTTCACCTGCCTGTGAATGATGTCGACTCGTTGTGTTTCCCAGCCGAGGAGGTCGGGAGGTTGGCCGCGATGCGCTCTGATTCGCTGGTGCCCGGCACGCACACGCCCCCCATCCGCCGGCGGAGCAAGTTCGCCAACCTGGGCCGTCTGTTCAAACCCTGGAAGTGGAGGAAGAAGAAGAGTGAGAAGTTCAAGCAGACGTCTGCAGGTGAGAGAACAGCTCTTCCATTAGCAGCCAATGTTCCCCCCCCACCCCCCCTGCAGTCATTTTATTTACTTCCTGCTGAAAGCTGCCTCCTCCCTCTGCAGCCAAATATCAAATAGTACACAAATATATACAAGTTTATACAGCTCACATACTCATTTTATCTCTAGACTCTTTCCATAGTTCAGTCCATTAAATTATCTATGATTCATTTTTATTTGAACTGGGATGTAAACATGGCTCCCAGCAAAACTAATAACAACATGAAACTAACAAATGTAAAAACACACTTCCTGTTGACGACCCTGTTTATGTGACATCACTTCCTCTCTGCTCCCTCAGTGCTGGAGAGGAAAATGTCCACACGTCAGAGCCGGGAGGAGCTGATCAAGAAAGGAGTTCTGATGGAGGTTTATGAGAAAGGTGAGAAGACGTGGGACAGTAAATATGTGAAGTTGTATATATTGAATAATCGATTTAGCGCCAAACTTTTATTGTTAGTTAGGAATAGATTGTTGATGCTGTGTCTGGTTGCGTCTCCTCCTGCAGGTCGGACGTCCCCCTCCATACGGGAGGAGGAGCAGATGGAGAACGGTCGCTCCCCGGTGCTGTCGGAGTCTGAGGGGACGGAGCAGATGGACGGAGCAGCAGCTGAAGGTCAGAAGAAGCAGCCACCGTCCACATCACCGTCTCCTCTTGAGCTGAAGCATCTGACTGACCTTGTTTCTCTCCTCAGGTTCTCTGGACTTTCCGATGGCCAATGACGGTGCGTGTCCACAGGACCACGCCCAGAAACCCAGCCCGGCTCCGCCCACTAAGAAGTCCGCCGGGTGTCATGCTAACGGCGCCGAGTCGCCGCTCACCAGAACTCCGACGCTCCACAAACAACCTCCTGTGCCGCCGCCCAAACCCTTCACCAGGCTGCCCAACCACCTCACAGGTGATCACATGACAGGTGCTCCTTCACACGCCTTCTTTACTCTGCACGCACTCGTCTGACCCCCCCCCCACCTACTTCCTCCCTCTCTCCTGCAGACGGCGCCCCGGTCAAGCTGCCATGTATGTCGGGGAAGTTGTCTTCTCCTCCTCTACCTCCAAAGAAGCTCCTGATCTCCGTCCCCGCTGGGAGCTTGGAGCCGTCCTCACTCGCCTTCCAGAAGTGCCCCGCCCCCCACGGCCACGCGTCGATGGGCGGGCACTCGCTGCAGTACGGGACGCTGCACCCCCCCAGTCGCATCATCGAGGAGCTCAACAAGACGCTGGCGCTCACCATGCAGAGGTTTGAGAGGTGAGGGTCACATGGTTCCTGCCATAATGTGAAGTTTTCTGTCAGTTTCTGTTCACGTTTATTTTGACAAACCATAATTTATCTAAACGCAGCTTCGATTCCTGACTTTCTGTTCACTGGCCCTTTTCACTCCATCACAACTTCAATCCGCTTCCACGGCACAGTGACCTCTCAGCTCTGACCTTTGACATTTGACCTTTGACCTTCCCCCCCCGGCCTGCAGCTCCCTGATGCACACTTCCCCCCCGGTGATGATCGAGTGCGACAGCGACAAAGAGAATCTCCCAAACGAGGAGGACTACGAGGAGCTGCCGGGGATGTACAAGGACGAGGACGACGACGAGGAGGAGGAGGAAGAAGAAGAAGATGACGAAGAGGAGGAGGATGAAGATGAGGAGGAAGACGAGGATGAGTCAATGTTTACAAGTAGGGGTCATTCTTTCACCTTCAGGTGTTTCTCACTAAGCCTGAACTTAGACCTTTTAATACTGTAGCCAGGAATTAATCATAATACATATATTTATTTGCATCTGTAATACACAGGATATATAAAGGAACTTCTAAGAACAGGAGAGGGGCAGGACTCCAGTGTTTTTAAAACTAATCCAGTAGGTTGTTGGTACATTGAGAACAGGAACCACTCATCATTTCACAGTCAGACTTTAAAAACCTTTATTGTCCATCATCCAAATTGATCAGAACATGGATCTGCCTGACGCTGCCTGGTCGCTTTAAAAACCCTGAAATAAAACCAATTAAAATATGAATGAACAGAAGACTTAAATAAACCAAAGTTTTAATTTGTACAAGAAGAAAATCTACAAAAGCGTCACGCGATGGTTTGATATTAACAACGTGTCTGTTTGTGTTTTCGTGCGGTCGCTGTAGGCGCGCTCGCCATGAAGGTTTTACGAAAGGACTCGCTGGCCATCAAGCTGGGAAACCGTCCGTCCAAGAGGGAGCTGGAGGAGAAGAACATCCTGCCGCTGCAGTCCGACCAGGAGAGGATCCACTTCCGCCAACAGACGGCCACCAAACTGACCAGGTGAGCGTCTGGAGCAACATCGAGCTGTGTTAATATACAGTGAAGATGAAAACATAACAATCATTTTAAAAACCTGAAATCATCTTTGTGTTTCCTTCGTTCAGGCGGTTGAGTCAGAGGCCGACGGCCGAGGAGCTGGAGCAGAGAAACATCCTCAAACGTAAAGTCACGTTTCAAACAGACTCAATATTTAATAACGAGAATATGTTGATCCTCAGGGTTCGTGATGGAGTTTCTTTTTCTGTCGTTGTCTTCAGCTCGAAATGATCTGGAGGAGCAGGAGGAGAAGAGAGAGATCAAGAGACACTTATCCAAGAAGGTGAGACAGAGGAGACAGAGCAGAGGAAATGACGAGGAGCTGCTCGTGAATAGAATTGTTTGAGAATTTTTATTTCAGTTTTCTACAGTTTGTCTCAGTTTTGTAACAGACGAGTGTGATACCCAGACCACAAGTCTCTGTGTTAATGAGGAGTTCTTATTGGTTATTAACCTCCCGCCCTCTTCCTCCTCTCCTCCTCTTCCTCTTCCTCCTCCTCTCCTCCTCCTCCTCAGCTCAGCCAGAGGCCGACAGTCGAGGAGCTGAGAGAAGCAAAGATCCTGATTCGCTTCAGTGACTACGTGGAGGTCGCCGAGGCTCAGGACTACGACCGGAGAGCCGACAAGCCGTGGACCCGGCTAACCGCTGCTGATAAGGTCACAATCTGAACTTGTCTGTTACACACACACACACACACACACACACACACACAGACACACACACTCTATAATGTATGTAACTATGTGTTTGTGTGTTTTTTCAGGCTGCCATTAGAAAAGAGTTAAATGAGTTCAAAAGCACAGAGATGGAGGTGCACGAGTCGAGCAGACATCTGACCAGGTGAGACCATGTGACACAACACTGCCCCTAGAGGCTGTAAAGCTCACCACACGTCTGATAGTAACAAAGTGAATATAAAATAGTTTGTACTGAGAATTGTAGGTCTCATCAATCTTCTGTATTTTTTAGTGTTTGTGTTTTTAATCCTACGAGTTAAGATACTTTTAAGTTGGTGTTCTTCTCTGTGAGTTGAAATTAATATTTTCCCGATCCATCAGTTGTTTGTTGAGATATTTCACAACTTTTAACACTGTTTTTCTTTCTGTGTTTTTCTTCCTGCAGGTTTCACCGACCTTGAAGCGGCCCAGTCGACCTCAGCCATGTTTTTCCAGCTCTCACAGCTCCTCGCTGCCCTCGTGCTGATGCCTGAGACCTTCTCCAGACACTGAGTCAAACTGACTCATCTCCAACGGACTCGACACAACAGGAGTTTGAGGCGTCGCAGGAAATGGACAAAACAAAGACTTTCTGAAGACTTTTGGCTGATGTCTCCTCTCGGTGGAGATGTTACAGACTTCTTGATATTCAAAGGCTTTTAACAGTAGTTTTTTTTAAGATGAAGAGATGGAGAAACGTTTACTTTGCAGCACTTTCGTTTTCTAACAAAACCTCTGGAGGTCAAACTGAGTCTGTGCCAATTTCAAGGATGTGAACAGTCTTATTTTTTAACACTGGGATTGTGTTCTTGCCTTTCACCTTGTGCTCACTCTCCATCTTTACCTGTTTGAACCACAGATGACATCTCACGTATCGTTTCTCATTTTGCCAACAGAATAAAACTCGAGCAGCAGCTTGAGCTGTTTGTGCAGCTGGAGTCAAAACCTCTTAAGATCCTTATCAACGTCCCAGAATCACTTCTTCAAAGTCTGTAACAGTAAAAAGTTAAAATCTCCAGATTCATTACCATCGATCAACTCAGCAATAATTTCAGCTCCTCTCCTGAGCCCCTCTGTGGACGAGCTGCCTTCAGGAGCTCAAACGCTTTCCAGACTCCAGACATCAGATTTAGACCAAAGCGACTTGGCGAGCTGCCGGGGTCGTGACCTTTTGGGGTCGTGACCTTTCCGGAACACCTGCGTCCCTGTGCCTACAGTCGAGTCTGCAGGGATTTAGAAATTGCCAAATTCACCCGTTTCCATCTGACGCAGAATATTATCTGGAGACGCGGTCGTCATGGCAACAAGGAAACTTTTAACTTGTGTGATACAAAATAATGAAAACCTGCCACTTTACTCTTTGTTGTTTTTAATCGTTCACAGTCGATTATGGGTCCATGAATTAAGTTTTGACCTTGTAATGGAGAGAAGTGTGTGTGTGTGTGTGTGTGTGTGTGTGTGTGTGTGTGAGAGAAATATCTCAGAACTATAAGACATGTTGTACATAAAGAAAGTAAACAAGACTTTTCAGATGTTTTTTGTAAAGCTGCATGTGGGTATTAATTTATTGTGAGTCTTCTATGATGTATGCAGTTTCTTAAAGAAACAAACTTATTAAAAAATAATAAGTTGATGCTTCTTTTGTCTCTTTACAAACTTACAACCAACATCCACACATAACATGCGTCAGTGATCTGGTTCAACGTCCTCTTCAGGGTTTTCTTATCCAAGCATCTCTTGTCATAGTCTTTAGGGGAAAGCTGGAAATTGACTGGTGAATCTGTGAAGTGGTTCCAGACTCGCTCGGTTTATCATCAACAGCCTGTGATGAGTTTTCAGTTCAGCCGAGCGGAGACAAATCCCCATGGACAGTAAACGCCACAGTCTGTTGGTCTCTCTGGGTGTGGAGTTTGAGAGGAAGTCCTGCTGCATTCTGGGAAAGCATCACGCCTCTGGTTCCTCCGTGGGGCTACACAGCGTGCACCAGGGTGCCACAGTGTTTATGCCACAGGTCGATGGCTTTAGTCACGATGGCGTCTGTGTTTTCCTGCGGTATCTGGAAGGAACACGTGACCGAGAGGTTTTACAAGAGGTACATGTACCTACTGTTACTAACTTTAAACATGTTTTATATACTCACATTGCACAAGAACTTGACTGTGCCCTCAGGCCTGTTGATGCCCATCAACATGATCTTATAGCTCAGCAGAATCTCCAGAGCAACAAACACCAGAATCTTACAGGAGCCGCTGATCACCTTGTCCCAAACCCTGAGGAACATGAAAGGGTTCGATTACTGTGACCAATTTAAGGAGCTTCAGCTGAAGGTGTAACAACAGAGTTTCCTCAGGGTGTAAAAAGGTCTAATAATCTGAATGTTAGGCCTGAAAAGGTGTTAAATATGTCAGAGTATTATGTATTAGGTCTTAAATACATGTAAGTACATCTTAATAATGTCAAGGTTTTCCAGTTCTGCTCTGGAAACAACAATAACAGATGAAGATACAGAGATTTAAGAGTTTCAGATGATAGTAAACATCTCGATCCTAATGATTCTCACACACTTTAAAGCTCGTGGGCGAGAGGATTGTCTGACCTCTGCAGGCTGGATTCCGGCAGGCAGCCGGCGAAGCAGCGTCTGAACCAGAGGCCGTACGGCAGCTGAGCCAGGGCTCCGGTGTTCTTCAGATGGCTCAGCAGCCGCGGCTCCTCCTGACTCAGATAATGCTCCAGGCTTTTCGGCTGCACCACAACATAGGGAAACAACAAGGTCTTCATTCATGATGATGCACGTTAGAAACATAATGTGATTCAAACTCCTGAGTCATGGGAGTTTAGCTGCATCAATTCAGGTATTGTACAAACTAAATTTACACCGGACTTCGTCATATGCTTCATATCCATATGATTATTAATACAAATTATCTGTATAAATTTAGACTTCCTGAAAACTCGACTTGCCAGAACAAGACCTTGGATTCATGTTTCCTTCAGTAAACACTGACACTACTGTTCAAACCACTTGTCAACATCCGGTTTGAAGCTGCTGAACAATCAAATCTTTGTGGGAAGCAGCAACGTGATGTTTATATTTGGTCAAGTCATATTTTTTGCAGAACTGACATGAGCTTCATTTACTGTAAATATATTTTGATATATATTCTATTCACTGATGAAGGTCACAAGATGTGATTCTAAAAGCGTCCTGTAGGTCGACCTTGTGGTCAGAATTATTTTTCTCTTGTAATCATAATTTCCAAGTTTTGTTAAGGGATAAAATCTGGAGTTCTCACGAGATGAGGTATCGAGTCTCCGAACTTTGTGTGGAACTGGTTGATGAAACACTTGATGAGCCAGTAGCAGTCGATGGGATCGTCTACGATCTCCTCCATGGCTCTGCTGATGGACAGGAAGTCCTCGTTCTCTTCATCCTGGAAAGAAAACAAAAGCAACACAACGTCAGACACGACGCCGCACAATCAGAGAATAAAGGAAACAAGAGGGAACACGTCAATCAGCGGCTCGTGCAGACCAATGAAAGGAGTGTGTTCGTACCGGGGGTGTGGTCTCAGAGGAGCGCTGCAGCACCTGGCTCTCCAGCTGGAACATGCGCAGGTAGACGTGGGTGAAGGGGGTGGAGGCGTTGATGTACCTCATGACCTCCAGGGCCTCCAGGATGTCCTGGTACTGCTCCTTCCTGTAGCCCCCCACCAGAGAGTGGGAGTCACTGTGTGGGGGCAGGACGCCTGTGTGCAGGTTAGCATTAGGATTATATTCTAACGAAGAACTTTACTTTATACTTCTTTTACTCTCATTCATACTGTATTATATAGTTATAATTTACAGTTGTATATTTTCCATTGTAAATCCTTAAAACAGACACAATTTGATTAGAGGATTACATTTTTTGTAATTTTTTTGTGTTTGCACAATGACAATTTACTTTTTTAATTTTGAGTAGTAGACACAGAAAGGCAGCTCCATAGTTTTATATATAGGATGATATGTGTGTTGATATATTTATAGAAAAAGAACAATAGTTCATAATATGAAAGAAAACACCTCAGTTTATGATCTACAGTGGATTTCTACTCGGTTGCTGGATCAGGACTGATTCAGTGTGTTTCTCACCCAGCAGCACCTTCCACACATGGACCCTGTACATGGACGGGAGGGGGAACCTCTGACTGAAGGTGCTCAGCTTCTCCAGATCTGTTGAGACACATCAGATCGTCACACTTTGGTCTGAATTCACCTGCAGTTACACCAGGTTTCACTCTGACTCCTGTGTGCTGGTGACGGTGAGGAGATACTGACCCAGAGGATGATCCTTCAGCAGGATCTCCAGGGACTTCTTCTCCTCCACTCCTCTGAAGCCCACTTTCTCATAGTAAGCAGAGCGGAAGTTTCTCTGAGGGTCGTCGGCCATGACGTGAGCCGGACAAGGAGTCCTGCAACGCAAACACTTCACTTTATCTGAGAGAGAGGGATAGAAAGAAAGATAGAACGATAGATAGATAGATAGATAGATAGATAGATAGATAGATAGATAGATAGATAGATAGATAGATAGATATATAGATAGAGAGAGAGAGAGAGAGAGAGATAGATAGATATAACGATAGATAGAGATATAGATAGAGATATAGATAGAGAGAGAGAGAGAGAGATAGATAGATAGATGATTTGACAGACAGACAGACAGACAGACAGACAGACAGATAGATAGATAGATAGATAGATAGATAGATAGATAGATAGATAGACAGACAGACAGATAGATAGATAGATAGATAGATAGATAGACAGACAGGCATATAGATAGATAGATGATAGATCCATTATTGAGGGGATCTTCTCTAAGAAATTAAAAGATATTCTAGATCTTTACTGATTTTCGGCCTGATAAAGAACAAACAGCCTCTAAACTGTGACATGTTGTGATAACACACATGTATTCTGAATATTTCAATACACACGTGTGAGCTGAGATACGTCATAAATGTGTGTTCCTTCTCTTACCTCGATGTTGTTATGTTTCAAGCCTGTATTCAGCGTTAGCTTCAAGCTAGCTGCTACATAGCTCCTGCGAGCTAACAGGCTAACGTTCGGTTTAAACGCAGAAAACAACGACCGCCAGACTTTTCTTCGTTTTTATCTTTTATTCCTCACTGTGATGATACATCACTTCATCCGGTTCGACCATTCGATCATCAGAAGAAGAGTTTATCACGCGTTTGCAAAGATTAAATCCATTTTACGAGATGCTACACGTTAGCTCCGGATGTTGTTGTTAAGCACTTCCGGGTGAATGTTCCACAATAAAGGTCAACAGATAAAGCGATCTGTATTCAACATTATGTAACACAATGAAGGCCTCTTAAAAAAGTAAAAGGATATTATATACACTTATAAATAACAATAAATAAACAATTATGTCTTTAAAGAGATGTTGGCAATAAATTCTGATTCTGCTGAGAAGTATTTCATTATTTAATAGTACTTAAATTAGTACTTTTAAAAACCTAAATCATCCAAATAATAGATAGATCGATGTCCCCCTTTTTATGTTTGTGATATAACATTTTCACATATTTGGTTTCAGATTAATTGACTAAACTTTATTCCTGAATCCTGTTTGTTTATCGAACAAACAGGATTAATTTGTTGAGGATGCTGCTCAGCTGTTTATAATAATAAACTTATACTGTTTATTTACTCACAAATAAGAATAAGTACATGATCACCCTTGTGCTTAGCAAGTCTTGGTCTTGTTTGTTTTCAATGTGTATTTTCTGTTGTTATATTATTTATTAAATTGAATGTGGTTTCTTTTCTCTATTCACACCCGGAAAGAGTGGCTGATATCTTAGTGCTACACTACAGGTCCATTTAAAACACATAACAACTTTTAGATAACACTTTAAAATAACTAAAGTACATACATAAATATAATTTTTTCTGCATTTGTCTACAAGTCTCTTTTATGGTTGCACTGTCAATATCAGATTTGTTCTGAGGAAAAGTAAAAAGTAAACATATAACAATTCTAAAGTCAATTCTCAAAAGAAACTTAAAAACTAGTGAACAAAACATGATGTTGTATGTTAATTATAATGTTCTTAAAGTTGTGGGCTCTAACAGTAGCTACTTAATCTGAGGAATATTATATTTTAACTCTGTATGAAACTGACCATGAACAAAAACAGAATCCACAAGAATTTATAAGGTTACATTTTATTGTAAGATACTTAGAGATCGTTACAAAACTTGAAGCTCTAAATTGCAGGAGACCAATAACTGGTTCAGTAAAAAAAAATTTAGTAGTTAAGCAAACATATGAAAACCCGACCGTGCATCCCTCCTCACACAAAACATGATATTTTAATATCAAACACATGTAAACATGTTACCACCCTTAATGTATGTTACCAATGCAAGGCTTAAAAAGCAGTTATATTCTATGAAAATATATTGGAAATATGTGTATGCAAGAGTTTGGCCATTCTTTTTAAGCCTATTTTAAGGGCACCAACATTTATAAAAACATAATATTAATTTCAAATCCAAATACCTTAAGATGACTTGTATTAATACTTAAGTCCGTTTTCAGAATTAAGTTCATTCACGTTATCGCTGGAAATATCATCTTTAAAAGCTTAGCATCACCAATCTAACATCTAAAACTATGCAAAAAGTACAACACACAATTCTCTCTTGAACCCAGTTGTTTTTTCCCACGTTAACAATACTAATTTGTAAGAAGAGAGCATGCATGAACAGCATCTTTTCCTTTCTGGATTTAGAAGTTGGAATAGCTTGTGTGACTGTAGGAAGTCGTCAGTGAGGAGTTGGAGGTGCCCAGGTCCATGCTGCCCCTGCGGGAGCCTCGTCTTGAGCCGCTCCTGGAGCCGGAGGTGGACCCTGGATTAGAGGAGTTGTATGGACTGCTGATCCCTCTTGAAGACACAGATGATGCCTGGAGCATCTTCACACCAGTGCTCTCCTCCACCATGCAGTTATTCAGAGCCTCCAAGTAAGATATGTTCAGTTTGCTCTTAGGGCAGGTCAGATTCTTTGTGTGGTGTCTGATGTCCTGGAGCTTCTGGGCTGCTCTCGCATCCAGCCAGCCCATTTTCAAAGCATCTTCCAAGGACCTTCTGCGGTCCTCTTCTGGGTCATACAGCCCCCCTGTTACAAACTGGTACTCCAGGAACCTCTGTCCTGCCTCATATGGTAGCCACCTCTCCTTCATGGCCTCGGCAGCAGACATTTTCCTCTGGATTTTTACATCTTTATAGCCAATATAGGCTTTCTGTGCAGCCTTAAGCCTAGTTTCCATTTTCTCATCTATTATGCCCATGCGGCACGCGTCTTGGATGCTAAGTCTACGGCCATTAGTGGGATTCACGACTCCTCCAGTGCAGGCTTGTGCTTCCAGCAGTCTCTGGCCAGTGATTGAATCCACCAGACCGCGATCAACAGCCTCCATAATGGTTATCTTCTCCACTGTGTCCGTGTCAAAGATGGCCCCCACGGGTTGCTGTTCACCCACCGCCTCAACTGGAGAGGCCAGATTGATGGACACGCTGGAGAAATGCTTGGAGGAGTCAGGAGAGTCCAGATCATCACTGGCTGAGCAGCTTCGCTCGGTGACAGTTGTGGTTCTTGTTGTGGTCATCTTGGTCAGAGTGGGTGATGAGGGTCGCATCGCCACCGATGATGATGATGAGGTCACAGACAATGGACCTGATGCTTCTGTTCTTGAAGATGATGATGATTTCACTGACGAAGAACCTGATGTTATTGTTCTTGAAGCTGATGATGTTTTCACTGACGTTGAACCTGATGCTCCGGATCCTTTTGAAGTGAATGATGAAGATGTACCTGAGGATGATGATCCTTTTCTTGTCTTTTCTGTGAGGATGTCTGCCAATTCTGTGAGCGTGATGCTGTGTGACCGGTACTGATCTAGAACTGACTGGTCAATCACTCGCTTTTCAATCAGCTCAGTGATGTCATATTGTCTTCCTGTCTTCCTGTCGTTGAGGACTAGGCGCACAGAGCCATCTGGAGCAGTGATGGTGACCTCCTCCCACTCACACTCCTGCTCGGAGAGCTCTTGGTAGGTGGCATAATCAATCAACCCCTTCTCGTAAGCTTCACTTATGCTCATTTCTTTATTAGTTACTGGATCCACAATTACCACTCTCCTCTTTCTCAGAGTGTTCTTCGCACTCGACGTCCTCTTGTCCTCGATAAGCAGGAGGCTGAGGCCAGTCCTGTTATCTTTGATACAGCGTTTCTTAAGCCCAAGATAGGTGAGGTTCTCCTCTGTGTTAGGGTCAAAGAACCCCTTGGTGTCATCATCCTCATCAGTCAGGATCTTGTACATTTTTTCATCAAAGTAACCTTTCCTAAAGGCCACATCCACGTCAATACGATGACCGGCTTCAGGATCAATGATACCACCACTGGCGATCTGGGCCTCTAGTAGACGGATGCCGTGACCTCTCTCCATTATGCCTACCTCTATGGCCTGAAGGAGGGAGAGGATCTTGTCTGAACCAGGCATTTTGTAACCAGTCACAGCTCTCTCTGCTGATAGCAGCTTATCCTTAAACTCTGGCCCAAAGAGTTTTTTATCATAAGCTTCGTTAACAGTCAAGTAGAGGTTGTTGACTGGATCCATGATGAAGCCTGAGGCAGCCTGGGCCTCAAGCAGCTCCAGAGTTGTCCCAGGTCGCAACAGTCCATCTTTCATGGCCTGATAGAAGGGAATCACTTTTTCATTGGCCTCATCATAAATTCCTGCTATGCAGTTGGAGCCCCTCAGGTAGATGCGCAGGCGGTCTACGATGTCCTTTTTTGTTAATTTGCCCTTGTTTAGTTGGTCCACATCAGACTGTTTCAGCAGATCTGCATCCACCAGATCCATGATGGACACCGGGCCCCTGAGCCCAGGCACAGTTATTGGATTTATAGATCCAGGGAGCAACAACAGACCGGAGCTTGGATCAGCTTTACATTTTTTCTTCAGAGATACATAGGTAGTTGCTTGTTGGGATTCTGGATCCAGATAGAGCTCAGGAGATTGATTCAGTTCCTGGTATAAGTCTTCATCTATGAGATCTCGTTTCATAGCAATGTCTTTGGGTAGGAATATACTGAGGGTAGGGTCCAAAATACCCCCTACAGACTGTTGAGCCTGAAGTATACGGAGAGCTGTGTCCTTGTCAATCAATCCCTTCCTCATGGCCTGGCCTGCTGATAGGAGCTTGGTACTGTTCGGGTCCTTGTAGCCTATGGCGGCAGCTTCAGCTGCAAACAGCTTTGATTCATCCTCTTTATCCACTACTCTTTTGGCACACGCTTCTTTTACTGTCAGTTTCTGATTAGTTCTTGGGTCAATGATGTAGCCTGTAGCTGCCTGGGCATAAAGTAGCATGTCAGCACTCTTACTTGGCATAATATTATTTTTCTTGGCCTCGGTAAAGGACATTTTCCCTAAAGGTCCAGCTGCAATCCCAGCAATCGACCCTGTCCCCTTCAGAAAGACTTTCTTATCGACAGACACCTCTGGGACAGTTTTCTCCCCTTTTAGTAGTTGTTGGAATGTCTTTTTATCCAGCACGCCACATTCAAGCAACTGCTGTGCTGTGACTGTCTTACGGACACCATCAAAGAGTAATTTAGAGGGGTCAAGAGTTCCAGTGACTGGCAAGAGTTTTAGGCCTGTACGAAGCTCTGTCTCGCATCTTTCCTTCAATGTCCCATAGCTGACATCGTTCCCAGTTTCTGGGTCAAGGTAACAAGCAGGACTCTGTGTTAGAGTTTGACGGAGATTTTGATCCAAAAGGTTGCGCTTGATAGCTGTGTCTTTCGGCAGGAACACACTTAGATTGGGATCTAGAATTCCTCCAACTGACTCCTGGGCCTGAAGGAGTCGTACTCCAGTCTTCTTGTCAATTAGTCTCTTCTTCATGGCCTCAAACACTGAAAGAAGCTTGGCAGAGCTGGGATCCTTGTATCCCACAGCAGCCGCCTCTGCTGCCAATAGTCTGTCTCGATCTCTCATGTCTATCACTCCTTTAGAACAAGCATCCTCGACTGTCAGCTTGTTATCAGTTTTAGGGTCAAGGATGTGGCCTGTGGCGGCCTGAGCTTCCAACAGCAAATCTGCACAATCATCAGTCAGAATCTTTTGGCTTTTCGCCTCTGACAATGACATTTTTCCTTGACCCCCTGCGGTCACTCCAGCAATTGGTCCAGTCCCCTTCAGGTAGACCACCTTTTCCACAGACACCACTGGGACAGTTTTCTCCCCTTTCACCAGCTGGTCTAAAGTTGGCTTGTCAAGGACTCCACATTCAAACAACTGCTGTGCTGAGACTGGCTTGCGGACCCCTTCAAACATCAGTGTGGAAGGGTCCTTCCGCTCAATGATTGACAGAAGAACCAGCCCAGTGTACTCTGTTTTGCATTTTTTCTTTAACGCCTGATAGCTTACATCAAGCTCAGTGTCAGGATCGATATAACACTTAGGACTCTGGTTTAGCGCATAACAGAGATCTTCATCCAAAAGTTTACGCTTGACAGCTGTTTCTTTCGGGAGGAACACACTGAGGTTGGGATCTAGAATTCCCCCTGCAGACTCCTGGGCCTGAAGGAGTCGTAGCCCAGTCTTTTTGTCAATTAATCCCTTCTTCACAGCATCATTCACTGAGAGAGGCTTAGCTGTGCTCGGATCCCGGTAGCCCACAGCTGCAGCTTCTGCTGCCAACAGTCTGTCTCGATCCCTGATGTCCACCACTCCCTTGGCACATGCTTCCTCCACTGTGAGCTTCTGATTGGTCGTGGGGTCAATGATGTGGCCTGTGGCAGCCTGAGCATCCAGTAGCATGTCTGCACTCTCTGTGGGCATGAGCATCTGTTTCTTGGCCGATGATAAAGACATTTTCCCTAAAGGTCCTGCTATCACACCAGCAATGGTCCCTGTTCCTTTTAGGAAGACCTTTTTGTCCTTAGCGACCTCTGGGATTGTTGTCTCCCCCTTTATTAGCTTGTTGAATGTTGGTTTGTCCAGGACTCCACAATCAAGCAACTGTTGTGCCGTTACTGGCTTACGTACACCTTCAAAGATGAGTTTGGAAGGATCTATCTTCTCAGTGATTGGCAGAAGCAGCAGACCTGTGTGTGGTTCTGTCTTACATTGTTTCTTCAATGCCCCATAGCTGACATTCTGCTCAGTTTCTGGATCAAGGTAACAAGCAGGATTCTTGTTTAGAGCTTTACGAAGGTTTTCATCTAAAAGCTTGCGCTTGATAGCTGTGTCTTTAGTTACAAACACACTGACATTTGGATCTAGGATTCCTCCCACTGACTCCTGGGCCTGCAGGAGGCGAAGCCCAGTATTGCTATCAATTAGACCCTTTTTCATGGCCTCAAACACAGAGACAGGTGTTGCCACGCTGGAATCCTTGTATCCCACAGCAGCGGCTTCTGCTGCCAATAATTTGTCTCGATCCTTAATATCCACCACCCCTCTAGTGCATGCCTCATCTACTGTCAGCTTCTGGTTGTTCATAGGGTCAATGATGTGCCCTGTGGCAGCCTGGGCCTCCAGGAGTAAATCTGCACAATCAGTAGGCAGAAGCATTTGTTTCTTAGCTTCTGATAATGACATCTTGCCGTGATTCCCAACTATAACCCCAGCAATGGGTCCAGTCCCCTTCAGACTGACCTTTTTGTCTGAAGACACATCTGGGACAGATTTCTTTCCCTTTTCGAGATCTTTAAATGTTGGCTTGTCTAGTACACCACAATCAAGCAGCTGTGCGGCTGTGACGGGTTTCCTAACACCATCGAAGACAAGTCTGGAGAGGTCTGCCTTATCTGAGACAGGAAGGAGCAGAAGGCCAGTGTGTAGTTCTACCCTACATCTCTTCTTCAGGGCCATATAAGTGGCACCCTCCTCACTGTCTGGGTCCAGGTAGAGAGCAGGCTTCTTATTCAATGCACGATATATGTCATCATCCATTAAATTACGCTCAATGGCTGTGTCTTTGGGAAGGAACACACTTAGTATGGGATCTAGAATGCCTCCCACAGACTCCTGGGCTTGCAGCAGACGTAGTGATGTGTCCTTGTCAATCAGTCCTTTCTTCAGGGCCTGGAACGCTGAGAGGGGCTTGCTTGTGCCAGGACTGCTATACCCTACAGCGGCAGCTTCTGCTGCCAACAACCTATCTCTGTCCTCTTCATCAACTACGCCTTGATCGCATGCCTCCTCAACTGTCAGCTTCTGATTTGTTCTCGGGTCAATGATGTGGCCTGTGGCAGCCTGAGCATCCAGAAGCAGGTCGGCACAATCTGGTGGCAGGAGATTCTCTGCCTTGGCCTCTGTGAAAGTCATTTTGTAGAGGAGTCCTCCCACAGAGCCCGGACCCTTTGGACCTTCAACAACTACTCCAGCAATTGGCCCTGTTCCTTTAAGACTGACTTTCTTGTCGGCAGACACTTCGGGGACAGTCTTATGTCCCTTCACCAGCTGGTTAAATGTTGGTTTGTCTAATACACCACAGTCGAGAAGCTGACTTGCTGTGACTGGCTTGCGGACTCCATCAAAAACCACAGTGGAAGCATCTAAGGTTGGGGGTGCTTTTTTCAGGTCAGTCACCAAGGTTTCTCTGATTACCATCCCATCTTGCACTTCTTTCTGGAGGGCCGACAGTTTACCTTTATACGTATCCTCAAGCTCCCTGAGTTCTCGCATCAGCCTCTCGATCTCACTCCTCTGAGAGTTCCTTTCTCTCTCCAGACGCTCCTTATCTGTGTCATACTGCCTAATCATGCTATGCTTGCTTTCATACTGCTCCTTCCAGTAACTTGAATCCTTCTTAGCTCTCTCGTTCTCATCCTTTAGATGTTGTTTATTACGAAGCTCCGACTCTAGGGACAGTTTGATGCGACTGAGTTCATCCTCCAGCATTCGGGAGCGATCTTTGTCCTTGTTGGACAATTGGAATTTCAGCAGCAGATCATCTCTCTCAATTACAATCTCACTGTACTTCGACTGAGTGGCATGCATCATGGCCGATGTCTGCAGAGGGGAATAAAGCAGAGGAAAACCAGTGAGACACAAGATTCGTCAACTCAAAAACACTTTGTTTAGCACTTTACAAAACACAATCATTTAATCATTGATGCTGGAGGTGGATAAATGAGGCCAGCACACTCACTAATATGTTTTCTAGCAGCATTGTACTGAAATATGTCCAACATTGTGGTTTGTCTCAAATAAAGAACAAATAGAACATCGCCTGATGAATTTTCTGTTATGAGTGTAACTGATTTTCATTTGTGTTGAAAAAAAAATGAAAAAACAGACAAACTCCAAGATGGTAGTTTTACATGTAAAATTATCAAATTAAATGAAAGATGTAATTAATGACAATAGTCAAAACATTTAAATAGCAAAGTCTATGTGCGTCCTACTAAAATATAATTTACAGAACAATGTATCATGCAGTTGCTCACTATCAAGACAAACATGAAAACAGAAACTGTCAAGACTGGGAAGTAAAGTACATATATATATATATATATATATATATATATATATATATATTAAATATATTAATCTGTGAAATAAACCTTCCCAATCCTGCAGATCCAAACACTCTAATGACACTACAATATTTACAGCCGCTACAGCAACAAACAAATTCAAAATCTCAACTACGACTTCATATTTAAATATTTATTGTGGACATTCTGTAAATTTGAAAAGCAGCACAAATATAGACAAGAGGACGTCATAATAATAAAGTTATAATAATAAATAATATTGGATATATTTTAATGTACACTTGTGCTGTTTTCACAAATTTGCACAATGTTTCCAGTTAGACCAGTAGGATGCCACAACAAAATTCACACTGTATAAAATGAAGTTGATCAATCTGATAAGGAAGAAATTGCAAAAAAGCATGCAGACCCCACATCTCTGTGGGGACGGAGGGGGACAGAGGTGTGGGGAGCTCAGCAGGCAGAGCGGCACAGATGAATGTCTGCGTGCAGGTGATTGACATGCAAGTTCATTCAAACACATTCAGATGTATGTGTTTGAATCAGAGATACCAGTCGGGAGGCGTCTCCCGTGGATCTACAGGTGTTCTACCATGCATGCAAAATTATGTCTACAGACAGCGAGAGCTACTTGACAGTTCCACTGTGATTTGGAAAGACGAGCACTAAGTGCCGAACGTCCATGTACCTCAGTGACCTGCTTTTGTATTCTCTCAGTCTCCAGCTTGAGTTTCTCCCTCTCAGAGGAGAGCTCTGAGACCAGGTTACGGTATTCTGTGTTGCTGCGCTCGCTGGCCTGCAGCTGTAGGTCCAGGGCAGTTATCTGAGAGGAGAGCTCATCATCACTCCCCCTTTTGGATTTCAAGACTTCCTCTTTATCGTGTATTGCCCCTCGCAGCTCCTCCTCCAGCCTCAGCCTCTCTTTGGTCTGGGCTTCTGTCAATTCTTTGAGTCTCTGAAGCTCAGCAGAATTCTCATTCTGCGCATTACTCTTCTCCTCTATGGTTCGGTAAAGACCTTCGTTCCTCAGGTTTGCCTCTTTGACTCGGGCCTGCTCCTGGAGCAGCTGCTGCTGCAGAGCATTCAGCTCAGCGCTCAGCTTGGTCTGATGCTCTGCAGAGGTCTTGCTTTGCCTCAGGCTTCTCTCCAGCTCTTCCTGCAACCTAAGCCGCTCTTCTTCCCCTCTTTTTCCGGATGTGCTGGCTTGTTCTTGTTTCTGGCGCAGAGCAGTGATGCTTCTTGTGCACTCTGTCATTGCCAGCGTGGTCTTTTCCAGCTCTGTTTCGACCTGCCCTCTTCTCGCCACTTCGTCTAGGTTAGCCGTCCTCAGTTTCTCCACCTGGATCTCCAGCCCGTCTCTCACGGTCTGAAGGTCCTTGATGCGTCCCTGTAACCTGCTCAAGTTTTGTTCAACTCTGCTTCGCTCCCTTCTCTCCTTCTCCAGCTCCAAACGTATCGTCTGAATCTCCTCCTCGGACTCCCTCAGCTGCGTCACAGCTTTGGACGAGTTTGCCAGCTTCCCCTGCATCTGGGCAAGACTCTCTTCGAGCACACTCTGCCCTTCCTCTGTGGTTTTCCTCCTGCGGGTCTCCTCCTCCAGACTATGTGTGACGTAGTTCAGCTGCTTGCTCTTCTCCTGCAGGGCGTCCATCACCTCAGCCAGCTCCTCTCTGTGCTGGCTGTTCTCCATGTCTATCTGGCTCATCAGCGCCTCCACCTTACTTTCCAGCTCTCTCCTCCTCCGCCCTTCCTCTGTGATGACAACACGCTGACTGCGAGCTTCCTCCTCAGCCCTGTTTTTCTGTTCCTCGGCCTGGCTGAGAGACATTCTGATCCTCCTGAGCTCCTCCTCCAGATTCCTCCTGTCTGCCTCCATCCTGTCGTACCGCAGCTGGAGCTCAGTCGTATCCTCCTCCCTCTGCGCCGACAGTCTCTGAATGTCTGTGCGACTTACTTGGATGGTGGATTCGTAGCTCAGCTTTAAGTTATTGACCTCGGTACTGCATTGGCTCCTTACCTTTGATATCTCCTTCTGTAGCTCCTTCATTCTCGCTGCCTCATCAGCCAGCTGCCTCCTCAGCTGCTCAATCTCGTGATCCTTAGTCACCACATTCTTCTCCAGCTCCACCTTGGACCAGCTGACCGTCTCCAGCTCCTTCTGCCTCCTCCTCAGCACAGAGTCATACTCCTCCTGCTGGTGGGTGTAGCGCTCCTCTGCCAGCCTCTTCTTCCTCTTTTCTTCCTCGAGTGAGTAGGTGAGTCGTGTCACTTGATCGCTGAGGTCGGCCAACTGGCCGTGAGTGCTATCCAGGCTTTCCTTGGTGGCGTTGCACTTCATGGCCGTGTTCCGCTTCACCTCCTCCAACGACAGCAGCTGGTCCTTGGAGTTGGACAGATCCAGCTCGTAGCGGGCAACAGTTTCTTCCAGGGATTTGTTCTTGGAGTTGCGGTCTCGCATGTCGTCTTTCAGCAGGCGGAGCTCTTCCTCTAACAGGTCGATCCGGGTGTTACGGATCTGGAAGCAGGACAAAACCAAGATGAATACATGGACCGGATCTGGAGCAAAGATACATTCAGCTGGAGTCAAGTCCAGTTTACAGTCAACGTTTATCTCTTCTTTGGTCTCCCACGTCAAAGGAAAGACATCTGGCTATTTCACAAACGTTCCCCAGTTACTTTCTTACTGGGCCAGTCTGCTGTTTTGTTCTGGAAACAGGGAGCAGGTGAACTGAACCAAATCCAAGTTTACGGACTAAATCATATAACAATGAAGTGTGCTGTAGAGTAAATGTAATTAAGTGAAATTTAACTTAAATTGAAATGTAACTTAACTCACAAATATAACTAACTTCATTAAATCAGATCATTACCATTTATATAAGCCAAATTTCTTTCTTCCCCATGAAACAGATTCAAAACAAACACAGAAATCAAACATTTGAAAAAATATCTGTTAAGATATTTAAAATTTAAAAATTTTTAAATGTTTAAAAATGTAAATCAAGCACATTCAAAGGACAGTACCTTGAGCTCCTCCATGTTTCTGAGCTTCTGTCCCAGGAAACTGGAGTAGTCGCCCGACAGCGTGAACAGCTCCATGTAACGGGTCTGCAGCTGCGTGGCCTGGAACACAAATCAAATACATAAGTATATGTCCTGCACATCACCTCAGGGAATTCTCCAGATACACACAAACTCCATTGACCTGCCTCTCTCCAACACAAACCCGGTGGGTCACATAAAGTGGGAGAAGTTACCTCCTGATGTAGATCCATCGATGGGGACCTCAGCATCGTCCTCTTGATGGGGATGTTGAGCAGTGTCTCCAAACCAGATGAGTAATTGGCGAGATATGCTTCATAGTCCTGGAAAGAAACAGAGTCACAGTAGGATCATCGACTCAAGTGGACATAGGCCTCTGATTTACAAATTATATTAATTTAAAACGTTACTGAAGATCTTAATAAAAGATATTTAGTTTGAATTAAAAGAGAGAGATACAGAGAGATAGACTCACTGGAGTTTTAAAAGCACAAATTTTAATTAAATCATATTAATTTATATTTTTTATAAGCTTCCTCACCTTGACAGAGTTCACGCAGGCCTCGTTGTCCTTCAGCACGCTGTCCAATGTCTCCCTCCGGGATTTGATTTCTGAGTTCAGCACCTTGAGAAGCAACAATACAAAAAGTTAAACGTGACTTTAGATCATAAACGAACCAGTTAATCAGTGGTGATGAAGGACTGAGCAGAAACCTTTTGGTTGTCAATGTGCTCTTTCAGTGTTTGGAGGCTCTCGATCTTGGTGGCCTGCAGGGCCTCCTGCTTCTTCCGTGTGACATCGATCCAGTCACTGAAGGAGGAGCTGGTTTCCTTGTAGTGCTGCAGCTGAGGCTTATAAAGATGCAGATCCTGGATTCTGAGTTAAGAAGATAATAAATTCATCAGTTCTTCCTGAGGGACACTTCCATAACCATATTTAAGACTGAAACAAACGATTACCTGCATTACAGGTTAATCAATCTATTGAGTTTTTAGGTTAATAAATTAATCATTGAATCTATGACAATAATAATAAGTAGAAAGCTACTTTGCAGAGTGTCCAGGGAGAACTGATCCCAGATGTGTGATAAAAGTCTCACAGTAAATAACTCAGGACAAATTATACATTAACATGAAACACTGACCCCTGACCCTTGTTCACCAGCCTGACAGGAAGTCAGTGCAGGGCTCCAAGTTGTTGTCACAATCAGTTAATTGCACACACACAACACGTCTTCATTCTAAAAGATCCTGATACCTGGTGTCCAGCTGTCCCTGGATTCGTCTCCAGCGGTCAGACAGCAGTCCCACTTGCTCGGAGTATTTGGACAGCATGAGGTCACACCTCTGGAAGGGTCCGCCCACCTGGCCGTTCCAGTGGCTCGCCTTGGCTAGCTCCGCCTCCATGGAGGTCAGAACATCCTGCTTCTGATCCAACTCGGATTTAATACTCTGTCAAAAAAAGGAACGAGATGCTGATGCTAAACACAAAAACAGGACAGAGCTCTGAGGCAGCTTCTCTAATTGAATCAGATTAATGAACATTCATTTTTTTGTCATAAACGAAAAATAAGACGTCTCGTAAAATACCTTCAGGGTCGATGTGTAATCCTCCACTTCACTCTGAGACAGAGAAGTGGTCTCTTTCTCCGTCAGCCTCGCCTCATGAACTTTCACTATGTCCTCAGCTCGTGCCACGCTCTCCAGCATGTCCCTTAGAGCCCGCAGCCTGATGAAGGTGAGGAGATAAATGAGAGGTGTTATCTTAGGTGGTCATTTAATTAATAGAGGTGGTTTATTTAATAAACAATAGATATTTTCAACGACTATTGTGCTTATTTAACTTTATTGAAATCTGCTCGGAAAGAAAAGATTTGTCAGACATGTAGCATTACATAAATCTGTCCGTTATCATCAATCAATCAATCAATCAATCAATCAATCAAACAATCAATCAATAAAGGTGTTCCACAAGGATAACGACTTGGTCCCCTGCTTTTAGAAACACAGAAATATTTCCCAGCACTGTTGTGTGTACTTTTATGCTGATGATACCACACTCTATATATTTAACTCGACTGTTAACCAGGCTCACCCTTAGTCTTTTAAATCGGTTTGAAACTTGTTAAAAAATGTCCAAACATAAGATATATCTGATTTTACAAAAACTCAAACTGTTTCTCTAATATATTGAAATGAAATGTCTGGCAAGTCTCAATATCTATATGAGGTTGTGTCTGTCCAGTACCTCTGCAGATAGGATGAATGGCTGCTCTCCAGACTCCCCAGTCTCTGGTTGATGATGGTTACCTCGCTGCGGAGGAACTGGGCTTTATCTGGATCGCTCATGCCCTCCAGCTCTTTCAGGATGTGCTCCTTCAGACGTAAATACTCCTCAAGCATCGAGTCTATGTCGCGTTGCACCGCCTAAAAGAAAAACAAACAAATACAGTTACTGCCATGAATATGAGGAACATTTGGTGTAAGACGTGTTTTAATGTTCCATGGTTGTCTTGTATTTCTGAGTTTGTGCATCTACCTCTAACTGTGTGATCCTGAGGCCACAGTCGTGCTCCCCGTCGTCTCCCAGGCAGATGTGAACGTGGCGACTCAGCGATCCCTCAGCGGCCTCCAGCCTCAGCCGGAGCGCATGCAGCTCTGATAGGCTGCGGGAGGAGGAGGATGATGAGGAGGATGAGGAGCACGACCCCACCTTCCTCTTCCCCCCTTCCGTCCTTGTCACTTTCCCACACTCCTTCTTGATCACATTCTTCTTCTGCTCCGCGATCCGTCGCTCTTCTTCGAGCCTCCTGGCCTCTTCCTCCAGCCTCCGAGCCTCCTCTTCAGCTGCAGCTTGTTCCTGCTGCTGCAGTAGAAGCAGCTGCTGCTGGCGCTGGCGCTCGGCTGCTTGTTGCTCGGCTGCCTGGCGCTCGGCTGCTTGCTGCGCGCCGTCTTGTCGAACAGCTGAGGTAGACACAAGATGTGTTTCAGGAAATGCTAGAGGAAAACAGCTAAAGAAGCGATAAGGCTGAGAGACAAAAGTGTTTTCAGCTGTTCCAGACGGCTTCACTCCAGGGTGAGCCTAATAAAGAAACTCTAGTACAACTATAGAACTGGTATATTCAAGGTGACAAAGGTGATTGTGCAGAGACTGAAAGATTAGACCTCATGTGGATTAATGGTTTTGAGAAGGGACAAAGATTGTCTGATGTCAGAAATGTGTGTTTAAGAGCACTTCATTAAAGGTGCAGTATGAATACAGGTATTTATCAGGATTACACAGAAACGACTGGACAGATTTCCACTTTTAAAAACATTTGATTTGTGGTTAGTACACATGTTGTGATACTGACTGTAGGTAGGCAGCTGCACCACCAGCTGGTCGTAGCGGCTCTGGGCTCCGCTGAACTGGTTCTCAATTTCCCTCTTGTCCTCTTCAGCAAACATCTGCGAGCCTTTGCAGCTTCGCTTGAACTCCTCGTAGTTGGTCTCCAGACTCTTGATCAACTGGCGATACTCCTCGGGACGCATCTTGGAGAGCTGGAGATGGACACACATTATGATTCAGTTTGGTCTAAACAACACCAGAAGTTAGAACATAAGAGAATCAGAAGTCTCAGTTTTTTAACTCCTTCGGCTCACAGGGGTAAGACTAGAGTGTGTGTGAAGCAGAATTGTCCCGTGAGAAAACAGAGAGTTGTTCCAGAGACGTTATTCATCACTTACGATGGTCATGTCCAGGGAGCTGACGCGTCTGATGTCGATGAGACAGTACTGCCAGGCGATGAGACTCTTCACATTGATGTAGAGCTGATTCCAGATGGACAGGATGGCCTCGTAGTACTGGTCGTTCCTTCAGACCAAACAGATTCAGTTTAACCCTTTGCTCACGGTTTGTCTTTTCACCTTCAGGGATTCTTTTGTGCGTGGTACCTACTTGTTGGCCAGGCTGATACCGAGTGGGTTGGGCGGTGGAATGATCAGACACACAGACGGCACCAGCATGTCCAGACCTCCTGGGCCGGTGACGTCCCACTTGCTGCGCTGACTGTTGTCCTTCAGGATGGCCTCATTGCCCTTCAGGATCACCTTCTGAAGAAACAAGGAAACACACAGAGGTTCATCCGGCTGCACACGACCAGCATCTCATACGTTTGAGGATCTAGACGTTCTACATTGGAGTGGAGACCTCAACCAGAGGTTTCAAATATCCAGTTTGTGCCGGGGAAACGAACCTGGTCTCGTTTGAAGTCGCACAGAGCCTTGACTATGACGCCGCTGCTGCTCTTGTCCTCCGGGTTTCTGGGTTTCAGTCTCACGATGGTTCTCGACTTGCTGACCAGATGTTGAACCTGCCTCTTGTTGTCCATGATCCTTTCCTTCTCCCTCTGGAGACAGGATTCAAAAAACAAGTTAGTCTGAGGGTTAATAAAAAGGACAAAGTGCAGCTTATTGAAATGTAAGAAAAAAGAAGCAGAGCTAGGGATAATTTTGTGAAGAAATAAAAGATGATACGCCAGATGTGATGAAATGAAAGGGTGTTCCTGATATATAACATTCACAGGAGCAGTGACCTTTGACCCTTGGCCACCAAAATCGAATAAGTTCATATTTGATTCAGGGTGAAGGTTTCTACCACATTTGAAGAAACTCCTTCAAGGTGTTTCTGAGATGTGCGTTCACAACACCACAGTGACCTTGACCTTTGACCTTTGAACATCAAATTCTAATCAGTTCATCCATTAGTCCAACTGAACATCTGTGACGAATTTGAAGAAATTCACTCGAACCCGAAAACATGACGCCTCCGGCCACTAGGTGTCACTAGGTGTCACCAGCACAGAGGCATAACAACCTTCATCACAGTAAGATATTCTTAGATAGACTTTGAACTTATAATCTATATACACATAATTCTAATGAATAAGAATAAAAACAAAATAGAAAATAAACAATTGTGTAAAATCTCTTAATAACTGGGCCAGCGTTGTGTTGACGGATGGAGTGGGAGGAGTCTAGTTAGTCTACTCGGAGCTGCTCAGAGAGTCCAGCTGGTGTCTGCTCCTCACCTCCAGGCCCTTGAGGAGCTCCTGCAGGTTCTCCAGGGACGTGTTCTTGTCGCAGGTGAACTTCTTGCGAACGCTCTCGTGCTCCTTCTGCAGGTTGCTGTACGTGTCGTTGGCCTCTCTGAAGAACTGTGGAGAAAACACACAATGTTCAGTTCCAGTCCCACAACAACTAGACAGACTGGGGAGAACTGGAAATTCAGATTGGACACAATTTAATCCACTTTTTTATTCCATCTGTAAATGGAGAAATGCAAATCCCTCTCTGGTCACAAACAATTCTGGGACGGCGTTAAACTCATAAATAAATGTGTTACCAGATTCTTAAGGATATCTGGGTTATGGGATTAATACCATGTGACATCATTCTAGAAGACGTTTGTCTCTTTGTTTCTGGACATTAAGGAGGAAATATACTGACTCACAATCTAAGGACTAAAGCTGTTACAATAAAAATAGATCATAAGGTTGTTCATATTTATATTTGTAAGTTTTTACACATATTTGTACATGTAGTCGATCTAGTAATGTGTGTATCTACTTGTCTCACCTGGCTGTAAGCTGCATTTTCCTTCAGATGAGTGTCGATGCATTTAGTAATCTGAAGGAGCCAACTCCACTGAGTCTGCAGTGTGTCCGTGTACGCCTGCAAAACACACACAAAAACAAGTACACATGTTAAAACCAAGGCTCACACATGCACATGTTTAAATGAACATAAACACTGTGTTTGGATTGGTCCACTGATGAGTCCTCACCTCGATCTTGTCGGCGGCCGGGTGGTCGTTCTTCAGGAGCGTGTCCACTTTGATCTTCAGTTTGTTCAGGTGCTTCTCCTTCTCCTCCAGGGCGCTCATCAGTTTCTGTTACACAAGAGAAGATTCAGACACAGCTGGGGACACATCTGGGGACACATCTGGGGACACATTAACCTCATATACAAAGGCCTCGGAGGATTCCCGAGAACGTTAATCGACCCGAACTCGAAGATTGAAAGTGGAACACAGAGTATTTTCACTCACTGAGTAGCTCTCCTGCTTCGCTGGGATGTACTTGTCGATGTTCTTGTCTCCCCAGTCGAACATCAGCTCCTCCTCCTCCCTGTCGTTCACCCACATGATCTCTTTGGAGATGTCCTGGATGATCTGCTGCAGATCCTGCAGATGCTGCGTCCGACCATACGAGATTTGCTGGAGGAGAGAGCGAGAGATGAAATACAGAGATGACAGTTTATCTGTATTTAGCTCCATTCACCTGGAGACTGTCCCACTCCTGGTCCAGAGCGTGAAGATTCCCTTTATCTCCTTTGGACATCTGTGGGAGGAGAACAGCATCGATGAGATAAACACAGGAGAAGCTGAGGCACCGTGAATCTAAAAAACACCTTAACTAAGATCAGTTATTCTTTAATTTATCTAGAATGTGTAACAAATGATTCAATCTAAATTAGGCCCTGAAATCCCTTAATTCATCCTCATAACACCTTATATAAAAATAGAGGAAGAGTACAATTTAAGGGGTGGAATATTTTCCTCTTAAATTTACAAACCATATTGAAATATTAAGGCATTTAAACTAAACTGAACCTATATCCTTAAAAGCTGCTGCACACTTCTATGATTGTGTTTTTGCACATTTTGAACCAGAATCATGATGAAAACATCTCTAACATCATTATCGACTAATTTAAAGTTTCACGTGCTGTCTCTTGTTTGTTCTCTAATAGAAAATAAGAATTAATGATTGTCTCTTCTGCTTATGACAGAGACAAATCCCTGGTTGTCCCTCAGCTCAGTATCGATGATGTGTGTGTGTGGTCGGTGCTGAGCAGCCTGAACCCACCAGGTCCTCTCTGGCTCGGTCCACCTCTGCGCTCTTCTGGATGGATTTGTGAAACCTCTGGTGATTGATGAGCTGCTGCTCGATGGCGTCATGGTCGTCTCCCCAAGGAGACGTTTCGATCAGACGCTGGAACACAACACACGCAAAAAACAAGTGAATAAATGGAAGCAGCAGAGAAACAGATTCACAGATCATCAACAATCAAGTTTCAGTTCTTGACTCGTTTCAGTTTTTTATTAATTAGTCTGGTGTGTGCGTGGTTGAACCAGCAGGGGGAGCTAGAGAAACACGTCACTTCATGAATTCTTCTGTTTGCACCACAAGGAGCAAAAGGCAAACTGGTTTAGAGCATCAAGACTAAACAAGTCTTCATTTCAATTTTGACTCTTCTCCTGGTGACGTGATGTTTATCTCAGAGTCTGAACTCTGTGTGATCTGGCTTTATTTCTGTTTCTGAAGGAGGAGCTGTGAGGTCTAACATTGTAGTTGTGTGTTTGTATTTGTGCGTCTGTGCTCACACACCTTCTGCTGTGTGATCCAGGCTAAGGCGTCGGTGAAGCTCCTCCCAGGCTCCTCCCAGGAGCCGGCCCTGGTGCTGCGCCTCCTTTTCATGGAGCCGCTCATCTGCATGTGGACGCCCTTCAGCTGGTCCGTGCACTGCTCCAGGCTGCGCAACGGGAACAGAGAAGGGACATTTAACAAGAGGGGATGTGACCACAGGGAAATCAGAGAAGACAGAGAGGAGTCGGTCTTTCTCACCCCCTCAGGACGTTGTCGTTGGGTTGTCCCATCTGTCTCAGGTCCATGGCGCAGGCCTTCAACTGCTCGATCATGTCTCTGGCCATCATCATGCAGCGCTCTGCTTCGCCCTGATTGCCGCCCTGCACGACGGGAACACCCCATGAGAAGAGAAATCATTCACCTGCATCGTTAAGACTCTTTCTTTATTTGTCCCCGGGAGGAAATTAGTCTGTAGCGATAATCACAGGGCATGTTTCACACCTACATTTCACCTTTTAGCAGCTCTGGGTTCACAGAGCTCCACTGACTTTCTGTAAACGTTTATAAACTTCACAGGTTGTGGATTGAAGGAGTAATAACAACCTCTTTTTTAGCTTTTACTTTAGGACAGTTGGTTTTCTATGTTTTCTGCCTGAGTGGATAAATGTTGATTTATTTAAATAAACTGCTGAAGAGAGAAAAGCAAAGTGCACATCTGGTTTTCAGTCGATATTACATCTGGAATATTTACATCTATGTTTAAAATGAGCAAACTTTAGATTTTCCAGAGTTTCATACACTGACTAAGAAACTTGTGCACATTTGTTTTAACTGTTTCTGAATCAGCTGTAAAGTTTAAAGCTGATAAAAAGGAGACTTACAGCTGCCGCCTAGTTTTTGTTTTATTTTCTCCCACGCAACTGAATTTTAAGGAGTGAAAAACACATGGTTGACATTTTTTACTTGTCGAGTCAGGTCAATTATCTTTGCTTTGACTTTTACATAAGAAAACAAAAAAGCTCCATGACAGAGACAGGAAACTGGAGGATGTCTGTCAGAGGGATGAGATGGAGCTGCTCTTCAGAATTTCACACATTTCCATTGACCAGAGTCACACAGTTGTGAGAAGAGGTCAAATCCAAGGGAAAGAGGTCAACAGGCCGATAAATCACAAGCCCACTTCACACTACTGCCAAGAATAAAACCATGAGCTGTTCACTTATGCAGAAATAGAAATGATTCACACTCGATGTTGCTCCACTCAAAGCTAAAGAGGTTTGTTTGTGTGTGTGTATGTGTGTGTGTGCGTGTGTGTGTGTGTGTGTGTGTGTGTGTGTGTGTCTGTGTGTGTGTGTGTGTGTGTGTGTTGCAACTTCAATGTGTGCAGAACTCACTCTAACGTGATAAATCAATCAGTGACAGTTGAACAGCGCTCAGGGCCGTTTGCTGCCAAAACCAGATTCAAGAGAGAAATAAACAAAATTATTTTATAACCAGCCTGGTTTTGGTGACCAGGCTGGTTATAAACACACAAGCGCACGCACACACATACACACGCACACACACACACACCGACGCACACACACAGACCCACACACAAACACACACAAACACAGTTTAACTGAACCACTCCACATCCCGGTCATTCTTCGTGCACCAGAGGAGAAGCTGCAATCCTTCTTCAACCTTTATTGTGAAGTGAAAAACCTCCTGACTGAGCTTTTATTTTGATGTGTACAGGAAACAGTAGTTGTGGACTCACACTCTGAAGGTGGTGCTCAGCGTTCTTCAGGTACTCCTGGCACTGGCCCTGCAGGTTCATGGCCCTCTGGTGGATGGCACTGTGGCTGGAGATGATGTAGGGGGCAGCAGAGGACACTCATCACCATCAGATCATGAATCATCAACTTATGTCTTTCACCTTTTTAACTGTTCAACGAACCAATGGGATCTGTTTTTGTCATAACTGGCCTGAAAACATAACTTTCCTGATTTTTATTTTCATTCTATGATCCTGCCTCAAAATACTTAGGTCACATGAGCCCTGGATGAGGATAAGGAGTTTATATCTCATTTATAAAAGGTTAGAAAATGGGCTTTTACTCTCGGTGTATCATAGGAATCATGTTCAAAAGCTCTGTTAGTCGCCTGGTACTAACATTTTGTTTTATTTTTAGACATTGCAGGATCATTTGAAAATGTACTCACTGTATTGAGCCCTGGTTAATGATAATTTATCACATCTTGCCGTTGAAATGGTAAATAAAACAGTAAAACTTGTAGATACAGGATGAGCCTGCTCTGGTTTTCATTTTTTGAGAATGGACAGAAAGTGAGAAACTGCAAATGAAAGGATTTTAATGGAAAACTTATCTCCTCTGCATTAAACGTATCATCACAATATGAGGAAGTTCTCAAACACTAACATCTAGTGGATCACTTATTTGCTTCCTCTTCTGTTTGGAGCGACATGAATTAGTTTAATGTCAAACAGCCTTGGATGAACTCTCTCTCTCTCTCTCTCCCTCTCTCCCCCCCCCCTCTCCCTCTACTCTTGAATAAAGACTGAGCTGTAACTCACAGTGTTTTTTTCTCCTGCGACAGAAGCTTCTGTGCAGAGAAACAACCTGATGAATGAGTCTCCACATTAAAGTCTTTCGAGCTTTAATGACTCAACGTGAACACACAGTATAATCAGTTGTGTAATTTAGGAACAAGCTGATGAGGTGACGCCTTCAATAAATACATAATGAATGCTGGGGGAGGAAATTAACTCAACACAATCGAAAGTTACTCTGGGGGAAAAACTCTTGCAGAAAAATTAAATATTAACTTCAAACTTCTGTGCAAACACCCTGCGTGCATTGGTTTGGTGGATCTGACGTTCATGATGCAAATTCAAAAACGTGTCGTTGTGGCTGTGTGACTCGGGGGTTTTGCAGGACAGACACACACAAGATATGATTTCATATCACTTCATATCAAGCAGCTGCTCCGACTGACATGAATCCTCCTGCAGCAGTTTGTGAGCAACAGGTGGAAGAAAAGAAAGCACAAAGAAAATCCACCTAAAAGGATCCATACCTCATTCCGCTCATCATGCCGCCTCCCATGCCGCTCCCCACTCCGCTCATGGTGCCGCTCATCATGCCGCCTCCCATGCCGCTCCCCCCTCCGCTCATGGGGCCGCTCATCATGCCGCTCCCCACTCCGCTCATGGTGCCGCTCATCATGCCGCCTCCCATGCCGCCTCCCTTGCCGCCTGCCGCCTGCCATTCCGCTCCCTCCTCCGCTCATGGTAGTGGTCATCATGCCGCCTCCCATGCCGCCTCCGCTGCCTCTTGCAACCCACATGCCGTTGTCTTCAGCGGCCCACATGCCGCCTTGATTGACGCTCCCCATCCGGCCCATAGTCGCGCTCGTCATGCCCCCCCCGGAGCCTCCTTTGGTGCTCTTCGAATAGGTGAAGGTTTTAGATCCGTCCATGTAGGGGTCGTATCCGTTACCGCCTCCGTGCACCACCTCGCTCCGTGCGTAACTGTAGTTCCCCGGGCCGGCCAGGTCGCCCTTGGAGCCGGCCCTGCGGGTCATGTTGAGGCCCTGCTGGGACCCGTACATGCTCATGGTGACGGTGGAAGTGGCAGCGGTTCCTCGGTGTCTCTCTCTCTCTCCACCTGTGCGCACCGGTACCTCGGCTCCTCTGCGCCGGACTGCGAGCAGCGGCGGGGGCGGATCGGTTTTGGAGTCTGGAGACCACACCTCTGTGTCGGTGCCAGAAAACACTCCCCACTCTCTCTCCTCCTAAATCAGCTGGAGGCAGGGAGAGAGAGTGTGTGGTTGTGTGTTTTTTGTGTGTGTATGTGTGGGTGTGGCTGTTTGGCTCCCTGTGGGGAGTGAACGTTGTTGAATAGTACAACAACACAGAAAAGTGAGAGTAATTAACTTTTTAAAAGTTTGGAAGTTTCACAAAAAGTTTCACTGATTTTTAAAAGTGACGACATTTTGTCAACAAATGTTGTGTTGGAACATTTGGACAAAGTTCAAGTCAAGTTTGAAATGTTGAGATGTTTTGTAAAAGTTTCTGAAGATTGTTAAGTAAGAACAATTTGAAAAGTGAAGGTGTTATTTGGAGAGAGTGAAAAGTATTTGCACATATGAAGGATTCACTTTTAAAAGTTAGGATGTTCCCTTAAAAAGTTCTCAGATTTTAAAGAGTGATTACATGTCCGGGCATGTGAGTTTAAAGACGAAAAGTGAGGGATTAGCTCTTTTTAAAAGTTGGGATGTTTGTGTTTTAGAGAAGTTTCAAGTCTTTAGAAAGTCTCGATATTTTAACAGAGATGAAAGTAAATGGAGGAAACTTACAAAGAGGACATTTCTTAAAAAGTTAGAACATATTGGACCAGATGGTGAAATAGTTTGAGAACATTCAATAAAAGTTAGAATATGTGGAACCTTATTGGAGAGAGAGGGACTATTTGGGAATTGAGGACATTTTGTAACATTAAGAATCAAAAATAAAAACATTAAAATACATATCACCTTCAATCGTCTTGTACCATGAAATGTTTTCAAATACTTTTTCCGTGCATGGACAGATTTATTGTTATTTCTTGTTCTATGTTGAAACGTCTCTTAAAGTGGTCGAAGTTCTTTGAGTGACAGCTGTCATGGAGCTCGGGGGGGGACAAACCGTCCCACAGGCCACACCTCCACCTGAACAGCTGATGACGCGGTGGAGTTTCAAACAGAAACATGCTCACGCTGCATCGCCCCTCTGTCTTCATCAGGTCGTATCAGACCTCTCTCTCTCTACGGTACACACCCTGCTCATCACTGTGTCTCAGTCACACACACACACACACACACACAGACACACACACAGACACACACACGGCTTAAACACACGCCTGCAGCTCATGGGTGTGACTCGCTGGAAAAACAAGTTTGACAGCTGCTCTTGAATGACTCCGAATCTGGTCGAAAACTGTTATAGCTCTCTATGATGGGAATCACACATATCGAGGACATTTCCAAACTGGATCAATTAGAAAATAATCAAGTTAATCTTTTGTTGTTTAAACATTCAATGTTTTTTCCTTTTTCTGCCACAGCACAGTAACAATAGATTTATGATCTTTGCAGCAGGTTCACTGTGAGTACTTTTACTTCACAGGTGAATTATAACATTTAAATAATAACCTCATGAGAGGTGTGTGGAATACAAGGAAAATGTATGGAAGTTGTCTCTCCAACACAAAGTCACAGGCTCCTGATTTAATTATATTTTCAAGGCAAATTCAGATGCAAATATATTTATATTATATTTCATATATTCTTACACATTTTTTATATATAACCACAGTGAGATGCATGACTCTGGGGATGTGAACACCTGTCCAGTGTTTCTCCTGTTAAATTAAAGGCCTGTTGCACGGCCACACTCACAAGAACCCCTGACAAAACTCAAAAGCACAATGAAATAATGATTCTAAAATATGTCTGTAATATGTTTTTATTAAAGGTGACGCTTTCTGCTCTTGTGTCTCTCACCTCCTTCAGTTCTGTGAGTGGAGGAGGAGGAGATGCATCAGGAAGAAAAGAAAATGGAAACTTATGGATCACAAAAATGAAACTGCGACAGCGATGCATGTGTTTTGCTGGTCTCAAACTTTAAACTTTCACAAAATAGAAGATCGGTTTCTCCTCCTGGCATAAATCAGGAGGGTGATAGTAAAACTGATAACATGTGTCTGCTCGGAGCTGGAGCCCAGAACCTGCAGGTCGTGGGCAGAGTCCCTGCACCACCCTGTCTCACATTAGACTCCTCAGCTATTGAGGAATGTAGCATGTGTGTGTGTGTCTGTTTGTGAGCGTGTGGGATTGCAAAGCATTTGTGTGAACGTGCACGAGGGGGAATCACAAACTGGTTGATTATGGAGAGTTTCTTTGCTGTTGATTTATGATTTCTTGCAAACACATCAGCTCTGTGTTTGCAGACTCGGCGCGGTTCATTGGCTGCAGGAGAATTCTTTGCCCGTCATTCTTCACATGACAATGAACTCAACACACAGACAGAAGATTCTGCTCTGGTGTTTGTCTTGGATCTGGAGTCTGCTCGGCGTTCTGTGATTCACTCAGGTAATAAACTGCCACAGCATTTTTCTCAGGGACCAAGAGTTCCACCTTGGCATCTCGTTCTTGCCCCTGGCACATTTCGAGAACACGCCTTTGCCTGTTCCTAAACTCGCAGATAAGCACCGTTTGCCAAAACAGCATTTTTTTTATAAAGACTCACTTATTGTTCTCGTCTGGAGCAGCTCTGCATTTTAACTTGAACTGTTGAGTCTGCATGTGGATGATTTAGTGCAAGACCTTTAGCCCCAAATTAAAACAAGGTTCTAAAAGTTAGATTCACGATCTGCTGCACAGAAATCACTCAGAGCAGCAGAAGACAGTATTTTTCCTCTGGTTTATTGAGTTAAATCATTTCAGGGTGTGTATCCGAGGCGTAGTCTCGGTGTTCCCACCCTCGGCCACCTCCTTTCATTCCTCATCACCGCAGACAGGATAAGGCTTGCACGCTGAGAGGGATTTCTGAGGTTGCCTGATTGTACAGATTGTTTGTAGAGGCCCTGTTATGTGTGAGGCTCAGGGACGGGATACTAAAACATGGAGGAGAATCAACATTACAAATCTTGTAGGTGAATTTGGTTGAGCCCTTAACTGTGGTTATTAAAATCTGGAAAACGTCCATGATCAGAAAAAGTTATTTGGGTCGTTGAACGCTGCAGAGACCTGTAGTTTCCTGTTGTCACTGCTTCTCACCTACATTTAGATTCAAATTCAAATCCCTGTAAATCCCTGCATAAACATTTCAGAGCTTTAAAAGCAAATCCAACAAAAATAAGGAACTTTCCCTTTTTTATATTCAGTTATAAAGTGTTTAAAGCACTGATAACCAATCAATTAAATGACTCCACATGGAACTATCCCTAATTCAAACCCTACAGACTTTAAGCCCCTATAGCTCATAGTTTTGGTTTCACACGAGATTAGCTGTTGTTATTATGACTGTTCTGATTATCTGTCTGTGCAGCAGCAGACGGAGTCGGTGACGAGAGGGTGAATCATCTCGAGGGACAGATGTTCTTCTCAGAGGTGGGTGGAGAACAAACCAGGGATGAAACCGAGCGAGTGGAGTCGCGTGAGCACCAACACAAACACCTCAGTGATATTAACGTTAGAAGGTAAAAGGAATTGAAAGCCGTTTTTTTCTGGACTCTGTGATTCTGATCATCACTATCCTGTCAAGATGTGGGGCCCATTGAAGGGGTCAGGGCCCCCCCAGTGGGCTCAGGGCCCCCCCCAGTGGGATCAGGGCCCCCCCCAGTGGGATCAGGGCCCCCCCAGTGGGATCAGGGCCCCCCCCAGTGGGTCCCGAGATAAAGTGAAGGTTCACAACAACATGATTAACGTCATATGAAAGATACAGATTTGACTGTTTCACAAAAAATATGTCAGTTAGCTAATTTTATGACAAAAATACCAGATGCAGGAGACTACACCCTCTGCCCCTGTAATCTTGAGCCGTTATAACCTTTAAAATTAAATGTGAATATCCTCGACGCCCTTTGATCGTCTGTTGTCCTCGAGCTGACTGAGCCTTCCGGGCGAATACAGGCGCCACACCCACTGTCACACCTGCAGGAGTGACTGGAATCGAGGGAGGAATGCTGCTTATTAATCCGACCGTGAATTAAAATCCCCTTCTCCTGCAGGTTGCATGTTGCATTTCTGACTCAGGCCGCCGCACGGCGTGTACAGACACCTCATCACCAGAGACGTTTGTAAGAGGAGAAGCGTCTGAACTGTCTCATCTTGTCTGATACTTGGCACCTTCTGTTCAAAGTCCCCAACAATGCACTGTGTGTGTGTGTGTGTGTGTGTGTGTGTGTGTGTGTGTGTGTGTGTTGTGTGTGTGTGTGTGTGTTTGTGGGTGTCTCTGCAGCTCAAGGGAAAGTCATCATTCAGCAAAAAGATTAAAAGTGAGGATGAGTAATGAGGATAAATGCAGGTGGTCAGGGTGCGGCTGCTCATCAGGCTTTGTTCTGTTCTTAATATCACTGGGAATTATTGTATTCAGGGCAGATTACACACTGAAACACAACCAGTTGAATGCTTCTGAAGAAGTTATTGCATACAACTAAATATATATGAAAGAATATTAACACGATACCTATTAACCCAACGTATTCCAATTTAAAACTTCATCTCGATACCTTTCTGCATCAGAATCCAGCTCGTTGCTCGGTTTGACTCCAGCTGTGATTCAGATAAAAGACACACACACACTCTAAAAGCTGAACTATCATCACAAACCTTTCAAGCTTCTTTCTACACTGTCATATAGATTCCATATGGAGCAGAGAGCAGAACAGGTTCAGTGCCGGTGCACGGGCGCGGCCCTGAGGTGTCGGCTCTGCTCAGCGGCCTCCGGGCAGGTGACAGGTCGAGGTTCACATCCAACGAGCGGCCGGCCCCGAGATCAATAACCGTTCATATTGTTGAAGAGAAACACACAGTTTTCATCACCTGCACCTGTATGAGCAGGTGCTGCAGAGAAGACAAGTGATATGATATAATATAATATATTAACATTAAAACAACAGTTTCTCTTCTTTACATGATAAAGGTTTGAATGTTGAGCGCTGACTAATGATCAGAAATGCAGAAGTCACTCAGTGGGTGTTCACTTTTCACACGTCATTATCTTTACATGAACTGGGATGACTCACACTGGATCAAATACCAGTCAAATTCAACCAGTGAGAATCTCCTGTTGCTCATTGACACCGGACGGCCTCTTTAAATGGTTGGTTACTTTTGTTGCCGTGACAACCTGCCTTTCCAAAACAACGTTTCAAAAAAATGATCCAAACAGAGGATTTTTCTTTAGACTTTGATCTAAATGAATATCAACTTGAAGCCAGATCCTGAAAAGTGTCGGGGTTCACGACCAAGACACAAGAAAAATGACAACCTTACTTTGTTTAAATGAAGAAGAAAGACGAAAAAAACTCCTTCTTCTGCCAAAGACCTTTAGTTTATTTAATTTAAAACATTAAGTCCCGTCCACTGGAGCATGAGGACAATTATTATTCATTTATTATTTTGGAAGAACTTGTGAAATTAGATCTGACCTGTTTAAAGACACATTTATGTTCAGATACTGACTCTGTGGTGGAGGTGAGGGTGGAGCTGCAACCAGAAACCAAATGACACACACACACACACACACACACACACACACACACACACACACACACAGACACACACAGACATACACACACACACACACACACACACTGAACCATACAAAGGGAAGAGTAGGGACTCTCATTCTGAAGGCTGTGATGACTGTAAATGATTAATGCTGGACATTGGACTGAGGGAGTGTTGATAGAGGAAGAGAGTTTTTTCCTCGTTTGGGGTTTCTACCTGTGCAGGTGTGTGCATGTGTGTGTGTGTGTCTGTGTGTGTCTGTGTGTGTGTGTGTGTGTGTGTGTGTAAGAGACGTTAACACAAAGAATAGACTTTGTGGCTGAGGGCGTTTGTAAAGCATTATTTGAGCTCAGTTTCAACGTGTCTGCCTGCTTCTCCACATGTTTCTGTTGAAGTTTATTTAAAGTGAAAGATGACGTGAACACAAACACATTATATAACGATGCTGTAAACTAACAGGTGATATGAATACATGTATCTGTCGTTGTGTAATGTGGGGAAAGCCTGGTGAGCAGGTTGCAGCTCACTGATCCCGTGACAGTGGAGGACCTGTGCAGCAGCAGCAGTGTGACATGGATAGGCCTCCTGGGGGTTAGGACACAGAGCCGGAGGGGGGGGGGATGTGAAGGTGGGGCCCTCAGTGAGCTGTCACATTACACCTGAACGAATGTGGGTCACTGGTGGAAGACGAGTGATGCTGCTCTACCGCCTCGTGAAGGCCTGGTCTGCCAGGTCTGTGATTGGGTGAGGGGTGGGGTGGGGGGTGTTTGGTGGGGTGTGGTGGGGTGTGTGGGGTGGGTGGGGGTGGGTTGGGTGGGGGGGGGGGGTGGATGGGGGGGGAGGTGGTGGGGAGGGGGGTGTGGGGTGGGTGGGTGGGGGGGGAGGGGGTGGAGGGGGGGGTGGGGGGGGTGTGTGGTGGTTTGTGGGGGGGGTGGGTGGGGGGGGTGTGGGTGAGTGGTTTTGGTGGTGGGGGTGGGGTGGTTGGGGGGGGTGGTGGGGGGGTTGGGGTGGGTGAGTGGGGTTGGGGGGGTGGAGGGGGTGGGGGGGGGGGGTGGTGGGGGGGTGGGTGGTGGTGTGTGGGGGGGGGGGTGGTGGGTGGTGTGTTGGGGGGATGGGGGTGGGGGTGTGGTGGGTGGGGTTGGTGGGGAGTGGGGGTGGTGGGTGGTGGGGGGAGGGGTTGTGGGTGGGTGGGTGGGTTGGTGGTGTGGGTGTGTGTGGGGGGGGGAGGGGGGGGGTGGGGGGTGTGGGGTGGGGGTGGGGGGGGGGTGGGGTGGGGGGTGTGGGGGGGGGGTGTGGGGGGGGGGTGGGGGGGTGGGGGGTGGGGTGGGGTGGGGTGGGTGGGGGGTGTGGGGGGGGGTGTGGGGGGGGTGGGGGTGGGGGGGGGGTGGGGGGGGGGTGGGGGGTGGGGGGGTGTGGGGGGGGTGGGGGGGGGGTGTGTGTGGGGGGGGGGTGGGGGGGGGTGGGGGGTGTGGTGGGGGGGGGTGGGGGGGGTGGGGGGGGGGTGGGGGGGGTGGGGGTGGGGGGGGGGTGGGGGGGGTGGGGGGGGGGTGGGGGGGGGGTGGGGGGGTGGGGGGGGTGGGGGGGTGGGGGGGGGGTGTGTGTGGGGGGGGGGTGTGGGGGGGGTGTGGGGGGGTGTGGGGGGGGGTGGTGTGGGGTGGTGTGGGGGGGGGTGTGGGGGGGGTGGGGGGGGTGGGGGGGGGTGGTGGTGTGGGGGGGGTGGTGGGGGTGGGGGGGTGTGGTGGGGGGTGGGGGGGGGGTGGGTGGGGGGGGTGGGGGGGTGGGGTGGGGTGGGGGGGGGTGTGGGGGGGGGTGGGGGGGGGTGGGGGGTGGGGTGTGGGGGGGGGGTGGGGGGGGTGTGGGGGGGGGTGGGGGGGGGTGGGGTGTGGGGGTGGGGGGGGGGTGGGGTGGGGGGGTGTGGGGGGGGGGTGGTGGGGGGGGGGTGTGGGGGGGGTGGGGGGGGGGTGGGTGGGGGGGGGTGGGGGGGGGTGGGGGGGTGGGGGGGGGGTGGGGTGTGGGGGGGGTGGGGGGGGGTGGGGGGGTGTGGGTGGGGGGGGTGTGTGTGGGGGGGGGGGGGGTGGGGGGGGTGGGGGTGGGGGTGGGGGGTGGGGGGGGTGGGTGGGGGGGGGGTGGGGGGGTGTGGGGGGGTGGGGGGGGGTGGGGGGGGGGTGGGGGGGGGGTGGGGGGGTGGGGGGGGTGGGGGGGGTGGGGGGTGGGGGGGGTGGTGGGGGGGGGGTGTGTGTGGGGGGGGGGTGGGGGGGGGGTGGGGGGGTGGGGGGGGGTGGGGGGGGTGTGTGGGGGGGGGGTGGGGTGTGTGGGGGGGTGGGGGGGGGGTGGGGGGGTGTGGGGGGGTGGGGGGTGGGGGGGGGTGTGGGTGGGGGGGGGGTGTGTGGTGGGGGGGGGGGTGGGGGGTGGGGGGGGGTGGGGGGGGTGTGGGGGGGTGGGGGGGGTGGGGGGGGGGTGGGGGGGTGGGGGGGGTGGGGGGGGGGTGGGGGGGGTGTGGGGGGGTGGGGGTGGGGGGGGGTGGGGGGGGGGTGGGGGGGGGGTGGGGGGGTGGGGGGGGGGTGGGGGGGTGTGGGTGGGTGGGGGGGGGGTGGGGGGTGGGGTGGGGGGGGGTGGGGGGGGGGTGGGGGGGTGGGGGGGGTGGGTGGGGGGGGGGTGGGGGGGTGGGGGGGGGTGGTGGTGGGTGGGGGGGGTGGGGGGGGGTGTGGGGGGGGGGTGTGGGGGGGGTGGGTGGGGGGGGGGTGGGGGGGGTGGGGGGGGTGTGGGGGGGGTGGGGGGTGTGGGGGGTGGGGGGGGGGTGTGGGGGGGGGGTGGGGGGGGGTGGGGTGGTGGGGGTGGGGGGGGGGTGGGGGGGTGGGGGTGTGGGGGGGGGGTGTGGGGGGGGGTGGGGGGGTGTGTGTGTGTGGGTGGGGGGGGTGGGGTGGGGTGGTGGGTGGTGGGGTGGGGGGGGGGTGGGGGGGGGGTGGGGGGGGTGGGGGGGGTGGGGGGGGGGTGGGGGGGTGTGTGGGTGTGGGGTGTGGGGGGGGGTGGGGGGGGGGGGTGGGGGGGGGGTGGGGGGGGTGGGGGGTGGGGGGGGTGGGGGGGGTGGGGGGGGTGGGGGGGGGGTGGGGGGGTGTGTGTGGGGGGGGGGTGTGGGGGGGGTGGGGGGGGGGTGGGGGGGTGGGGGGGGGGTGGGGGGGTGGGGGGTGGGGGGGTGGGGGGGGTGTGGGGGGTGGGGGGGGTGGGGGGGGGGTGTGGGGGGGGTGTGGGGGGGGTGGGGGGGGGTGGGGGGGGTGGGGGGGTGGGGGTGTGGGGGGGGGGTGGGGGGTGTGGGGGTGGGGGGGGTGTGGGGGGGGTGGGTGGGGGGTGTGTGGGGGGGTGGGGTGGGGGGGGTGGGGGTGGGGGGGGGGGGGGTGTGGGGGGGTGGGGTGGGGGGGGTGGGGGGGTGGGGGTGTGGGGGGGGGGTGGGGGGGTGTGGGGGGGGGGTGGTGGGGGTGGGGGTGGGGGGGGTGTGGGGGGGGTGTGGGGGGGGGGTGGGGGGGTGGGGGTGTGGGGGGGGGGTGGGGGTGGGGTGGGGGGGGGTGGGGTGGGGGGGGGGTGGGGTGGGGGGGGTGGGGGGTGTGGGGGGGTGGGTGGGGGGGGGGTGGGGTGGGGGGGGTGGGGGGGGGGTGGGGGTGGGGTGGGGGGGGGGTGGGGGGTGGGGGGGGTGGGGGGGGTGGGGTGGGGGGGGGGTGGGGGGGTGGGGGTGGGGGGGGGGTGGGGGGGGTGGGGGGGGTGGGGGGTGGGGGGGTGGGGGGTGGGGGGTGGGGGGGGGGTGGGGTGGGGGGGGTGGGGGGGGTGGTGGGGTGTGGGGGGGGGGTGGGGGTGGGGGGGTGGGGTGTGGGGGGGGGGTGTGGGGGGGGGGTGGGGGTGGGGGGGTGTGGGGGGGTGGGGGGGGGTGGTGGGGGGGGGGTGGGGGGGGGGTGGGGGGGGGGTGGGGGGGTGGGGGGGGTGTGGGGTGGGGGGGTGTGGGGGGGGTGGGGGGGGGTGGGGGGGGGGTGTGGGTGGGGGGGGGGTGGGGGGGGGGTGGGGGTGGGGGGGTGGGGGGGGGGTGTGGGGGTGGGGGGGGTGGGGGGGGGGTGGGGGGGTGGGGGGGGGGGGGGGGGTGGGGGGTGGGGGGGGGGTGGGGGGGTGTGGGGGTGGGGGGGTGGGGGGGGGGTGGGGGGGGTGGGGGGGGTGGGGTGGGGGGGTGGGGGGGGTGGGGGGGGGGTGGGGGTGGGGGGTGGGGGGGGGGTGGGGGGGGTGTGGGGGGGGGGTGTGGTGGTGGGGGGGGGGTGTGTGTGGGGGGGGGGTGGGGGGGGTGGGGGGGGTGTGGGGGGGTGGGGGTGGTGGGGGGGGGGTGGGGGGTGGGGGGGGGGTGGGGGGGGGGTGGGGGGGGTGGGGGGGGTGGGGGGGGGGTGGGTGGGGGGGGGGTGGTGGGGGGGGTGGGTGGGGGGGGTGTGGGGGGGGTGTGGGTGTGGGTGGTGGGGGGGGTGTGGGGGGGGGGTGGGTGGGGGGGTGGGGGGGGTGGGGGGTGGGGGGGGTGGGGGGTGGGTGGGGGGGGGGTGGGGGGGGTGGGGTGGGGGGGGGGTGGGTGGGGGGGGTGGGGGGGTGGGGGGGTGGTGGGGGGGTGGGGGGGGGTGGGGGGGGTGGGGGTGTGGGGGGGGGGTGGGGGGGGTGGGGGGGGGGTGGGGGTGGGGGGGGTGGGGGGGGGGTGGGGTGGGGGGGGGGTGGGGGGGGGGTGGGGGGGGTGGGGGTGTGGGGGGTGGGGGGGGGGTGTGGGGGGGGGGTGTGGGGGTGGGGGGGTGGGGGGGTGGGGTGGGGGGGTGGGGGGGGTGGGGGGGGGGTGTGGGGTGGGGGGTGGGGGGGGTGGGGGTGGGGGGGGGGTGGGGGGTGGGGTGGGGGGGGTGGGGTGGGGGGGTGGGGGTGGGGGGGTGGGGGTGGGGGGGGGGTGGGGGGGGTGTGGGGGGGGGGTGGGGGGGGGGTGGGGTGTGGGGGGGGGGTGGGGGGGGGGTGTGGGGGTGGGGGGGGGGTGGGGGGGGGGTGGGGGGGTGTGGGGGGTGGGGGTGGGGGGGGGGTGTGGGGGGGGTGGGGGGGGTGGGGGGGGTGGGGGGGGGTGGGGTGGGGGGGGGTGGGGGGGTGGGGTGTGGGGGGTGGGGGGGGGGTGGGGGGGTGGGGGGGGGTGGGGGGGGGGTGGGTGGGGTGGGTGGGGGGGGGGTGGGGGGGGGGTGGGGGGGTGGGGGGTGGGGGGTGGGGGGGGGGTGGGGGTGGGGGGGTGGGGGGGGGGTGGGTGGGGGGGTGGGGGGGGGTGGGGGGGGTGGGGGGGGTGGGGGTGGGGGGGGGGTGGGGGGTGGGGGGGGGTGGGGGTGGGGGTGGGGGGGGGGTGGGGGGTGGGGGGGGGGTGGTGTGGGGGGGGGGTGGGGGGGGTGTGGGGGGTGGGGGGTGTGGTGGGGTGGGGGGGGTGTGGGGGGGGGTGGGGGGTGGGGGGGGTGGGGGGGGGGTGGGTGGGGGGGTGGGGGTGGGGGGGGGGTGGGGTGGGGGGGGGGTGTGGGGGGGTGGGGTGGGTGGGGGGTGGGGGTGGGGGGTGGGGGGGGGGTGGGGTGTGGGGGGGTGGGGGGTGGGGGGGGGTGGGGGGGGTGGGGGGGGGGTGGGGGGGGTGGGGGGGGTGGGGGGGGTGGGGGTGGGGGGTGGGGGGGTGGGGGTGGGGTGGGGTGGTGGGGGGGGGGTGGGGGGGGTGGGGGGGTGGGGGGGGGGTGGGGGTGTGGGGTGGGGGGGGGGTGGGGGGGGGTGTGGGGGGGGGTGGGGTGGGGTGGGTGGGGGGGGGGTGGGGGGGTGGGGGGGGGGTGGGGGGTGGGGGGGTGGGGGGGGGGTGGGGGGGTGGGGGGGGGGTGGGGGTGGGGGGGGGGTGGGGGTGGGGGGGGGGTGGGGGGGGTGGGGTGGGGGGTGGGGGGGGGTGGGGGGGGGGTGTGGGGGTGGGGGGGGTGGTGGGGTGGGGGGGTGGGGGGGGGTGTGGGGGGTGGGGGGGGGGTGGGGGGGTGGGGGGGGGGTGTGGGGTGGGGGGTGTGGGGGGTGGGGTGTGGGGTGGGGGGGTGGGTGGGGTGGGGGGGGGGTGTGTGTGTGGGGGTGGGGGGGGTGGGGGGTGGGGGGGTGGGGGGGGGGTGGGTGGGGTGGGGGGGGTGGGGGGGGTGGGGGGGTGGGGGGTGGGGGTGTGGGGGGGGGGTGGGGGGGGTGGGGGGGGGGTGGTGGGGGGGGGGTGGGGGGGGGTGGGGGTGGGGGGGGGTGGGGGGGGGGTGTGTGGGGGGGGTGTGGGGGGGTGGGGGGGGGTGGGTGGGGTGGGGGGGGGTGGGGGGGTGTGGGGGTGGGGGGGGTGTGGGGTGGGGGGTGGGGGTGTGGGTGTGGGGTGGGGTTGTGGGGTGGGGGTGGGTGGGGGGGGTGGGGGGGGGGTGGGGGGGGGTGTGGGGGTGGGGGGGGTGTGGGGGGGGTGGGGGGGGGGTGGGGGGGTGGGGGGTGGGGGGGTGGGGGGTGGGGGGGGGTGGGGTGGGGGGTGGGGTGGGGGGGGGGTGGGGGGGGTGGGTGGGGGGGGTGTGGTGGGGGGTGGGGGGTGGGGGGGGGGTGGGGGGGGGGTGGTGTGTGTGGGGGGGGTGGGGGGGGTGTGGGGGGGTGGTGGGGGGGGGGTGGGGGGGGTGGGGGGGGGTGGGGGGGTGGGGGGGGTGTGGGGGGTGGGTGGGGGGGGGGTGGGGGTGGTGGGGGGGTGGGGGGGGGGTGGGGTGGGGGGTGGGGGGGGGGGTGGTGGGGGGGGGGTGTGGGGGGGGTGGGTGGGGGGGGGGTGTGGGTGGGGGGGTGTGGGGGGGGGGTGGGGGGGGGGTGGGGGGGGGTGGGGGGGGTGGGGTGGGGGGGGTGTGTGTGGGGGGGGGGTGGTGGGGGGGGGGTGGGGGGGTGGGGGGGGTGGGGGGGGGGTGGGGTGGGGGGGGTGGGGGGGGGGTGGGGGGGGGGTGGGGTGGGGGGGGGGTGGGGGGTGGGGGGGGGTGGGGGGGGTGTGGGGGGGGTGGGGGTGGGGGGGGGGTGGGGGGGGTGGGGGGGGGGTGGGGGGGGTGGGGGGGGTGGGGTGGGGGTGGGGGGGGGGTGGTGGGGGTGGGGGGTGGGGGTGGGGGTGGGGTGTGGGGGGGGGGTGGGGGGGGGGTGGGGGGGGGGTGGGTGGGGGGGGTGTGGGGGGGGTGGGGGGGGTGGTGGGGGGGGGTGGGGGGTGGGGGGGGGGTGGGTGGGGGGGTGGGGGGGGGTGGGGGGGTGGGGGGGTGGGGGGGGGGTGGGGGGGTGGGGGGGGTGGGGGTGGGGGGGGGGTGGGTGGGGGGGGTGGGGGTGGGGGGGGGGTGGGGGGGTGGGGGGGTGGGGGTGGGGGGGGGGTGTGGGGGGGGTGGGGGTGGGGGGGTGGTGTGGGGGGGGGGTGGGTGGGGGGGGTGGGGGTGGGGGGGGTGGGGGGTGGGGGGGGGGTGGGGGGTGGGGGGGGGGTGGGTGGGGGGGGTGTGGGGGGGGGGTGGTGGGGGGTGGGGGGTGGGGGGGTGTGGTGGGGGTGGGGGGTGGGGTGGGGGGGGTGGGTGGTGGGGGGTGGGGGGGGGGTGGGGGGGGGGTGGGGGTGGGGTGGGGGTGGGTGGGGTGGGGGGGGGGTGGGGGGTGGGGTGGGGGGGGTGGGGGGGGGGTGGGGGGGGTGGGTGGGGGGGTGGGGGTGGGGGGGGGGTGGGGGGGGTGGGGTGGGGGGGTGGGGTGGGGGGGTGGGGGGGGTGGGGGGGGGTGGGGTGGGGGTGGGGGGGGGGTGTGGGGGTGGTGTGGGGGGGTGGGGGGGGTGGGGGGGGGGTGGGTGGGGGGTGGGGGGGGTGGGGGTGGGGGGGGGGTGGGGGGGGTGGGGGGGGTGGTGGGGGGGGGTGGGGGGTGGTGGGGGGGTGGGGGGTGGGGGGGTGGGGTGGGTGGGGGGGTGGGGTGGGGGGGGTGGGGGTGGTGGGGGGGGTGGGGGGGGGGTGGGTGGGGGTGGGGGGTGGGGGGGGGGTGTGGGGGGGGTGGGTGGGGTGGGGGTGTGGGGGTGGGGGGTGGGGGGGGGGTGGGGGGGGGGTGGGGGGGGGTGGGGGGGGTGGGGGGGGGGTGGGGTGGGGGGTGGGTGGGGGTGGGGGGGGGTGGGGTGGGGGGGTGGGGGGGTGGGGGGGGGGTGGGGGGGTGGGGGGGGGGTGGGGGTGGGGGGGTGGGGGGGTGGGGGGGGTGGGTGGGGGGGGGTGGTGGGGGTGGGGGGGGGGTGGGGGGGGGGTGGGTGGTGGGGGGGGTGGGGGGGGGGTGGGTGGGGGGGGGGTGGGTGGGGGGGGTGGGGGTGGTGGGGTGGGGGGGGGTGGGGGTGGGGGGGGGGTGGGGGGTGGGGGTGGGGGGTGGGGGGGGGGTGGGGGGGTGGGGGGGTGGGGTGGGGGGTGGGGGTGGGGTGGGGGGTGGGGGTGGGGGGGTGTGTGGTGGGGGGTGGTGGGGGTGGGGGGGGGGTGGGGGGGGTGGGTGGGGGGGTGGGGGTGGGGTGGGGGGGTGTGGGTGGGGTGGGGGGGGGTGGGGGGGTGGGGGGGTGGGGGGTGTGGGGGGTGGTGGGGGGGGTGGGGGGGGTGGGGGGGGGGTGGGGTGTGGGGGGGGGGTGGGGGGGGGTGTGGGTGGGGGGTGGGGGGGGTGGGGGTGGGGGGGGGGTGGGGTGGGTGGGGGGGTGGGGGTGGGGTGGGGGGGGTGGGGGGTGGGGGGGGGGTGGGTGGGGGTGGGTGGGGTGGGGTGGGGGGGTGGGGGGGGGGTGGGGGGGGGGTGTGGGGTGGGGGGGGGGTGGGGGGGTGGGTGGGGGTGGGGGGGTGGGTGGGGGGTGGGTGGGGGGGGTGGGGGGTGGGGGTGGGGGTGGGTGGGGGGGGTGGGGGGGGTGGGGGGTGTGGGGGGTGGGGGGTGGGGGGGGGTGGGGGGGGGTGGGGGGGGTGTGGTGGGGTGGTGGTGGGGGGGGGGTGGGGGGGTGGGGGGGGTGGGGGTGGGGGGGGTGTGGGGGGGGGGTGGGGGGTGGGGGGGGTGGGGGGTGGGGTGTGGGGGGGTGTGGGGGGGGTGTGTGTGGGGGGGGTGGGGGGGTGGGGGGGGGGTGGGGGGGGTGGGGGTGGGGGGGGTGGGGGGTGTGTGGGTGGGGGGGGGGTGGGGGGTGGGGGGTGGGGGGGGTGGGGGGGGGTGGTGGGGGGGGGGTGTGGGGTGGGGTGTGGGGGGTGGGGGGGTGGGGTGGGGTGGGGGTGGGGGGGGTGGTGGGGGGGTGGGGGGGGTGGGGGGTGGGGTGGGGGGTGGGGGGGTGGGTGGGGGGGGGGTGGGTGGGGGGTGGGGGTGGGGGGGTGTGGGGTGGGGGGGGGGTGGGGGGGGGGTGGGGGTGGGGTGGTGGGGGGGGGTGGGTGGGGGGTTGGGGGGTGGGGGGGTGGGGGGGGTGGGGTGGGGGGTGTGGGTGGGGGGGTGGGGGGTGTGGGGGGGTGGGGGGGTGGGGGGGTGGGGGGTGGGGGGGGGGTGTGGGGGGGGTGGGGGGGGGTGGGGGGGGGGTGGGGGGGTGGGGGTGGGGGGGGTGGGGGTGTGGGGGGGGTGGGGGGTGGGTGGGGGGGGTGGGGTGGGGGGGGTGGGGGGGTGGGGGGGGGGTGGGTGGGGTGGGGGGGGGTGTGGGGTGTGGGGGTGGGGGGGGGGTGGGGGGGGTGGGTGGGGGGTGGGGGGGGGGTGGGGGGGGGTGTGGGTGGGGGGTGGGGGTGGGGGGGTGGTGGGGGGGGGGTGGGGGGGTGGGGGGGGTGGGGGGGGGGTGGTGTGGGGGGTGGGGGGGGGTGGGGGGGGTGGGGGTGGGGGTGTGGGGTGGGGGGGGTGGGGGGGGTGGGGGTGGGGTGGTGGGGGGGGGGTGGGGTGGGGGGGGGTGTGGGGGGGTGGGGGGGGTGGGTGGGGGGGTGGGGGGTGGGGGGGGGGTGGGGGGGGGGTGGTGGGGGTGGGGGGGTGGGGTGGGGGGGGGGTGGGGTGGGGGGGGGGTGGGGGGGGTGGGGGGGGTGTGGGTGGGGGGGTGGGGGTGGGGGGGGTGGGGGTGGGGTGGGGTGGGGGGTGGGGTGGGGTGGGTGGGGTGTGTGTGGGGGGGGGGTGGGTGGGGGGGGGGTGGGGTGGGTGGGTGGGGGGGGTGGGGGTGGGGGGGGTGGGGGGGGGGTGGGGTGGGGGGGGTGTGGGGGGGTGGGGGGGGTGTGTGGGGTGGGGGGTGTGGGGGGGGTGTGGGGGGGGGGTGGGGGGTGTGGGGGTGGTGGGGGGGTGTGGGGGGGTGGGGTGGGGGGGTGGGGGTGGGGGGGGGTGGGGGTGGGGGGGTGGTGGGGGGGTGGGGGGGGTGGGGGGTGTGGGGGGGGTGGTGGGGGGTGGGGGGGTGGGGGGTGGGGGTGGGGTGGGGGGGTGGGGGGGGGGTGGGTGTGGGGGTGGTGGGGTGGGGGGGTGGGGGGGGGTGGGGGGGGGGTGGGGGTGGGGGGGGGGTGGGGTGGGGGGTGGGGGGTGGGGGGGGTGGGGGGTGGGGGTGGGGGGGGTGGGGGGGTGGGGGGGTGGGGGGGGGGTGGGGGGTGGGGTGGGGTGGGGGGGGTGGGGTGGTGGGGGGGTGGGGTGGGTGGGGGGTGGGGGGGTGGGGTGGGGGGTGGGTGGGGGGGGGGTGGTGTGTGTGTGTGGGGGTGGGGGGGGGGTGGGGGTGGGGGGGTGTGTGGGTGTGGGGGGGTGGGGGGGGTGGTGGGGTGGGGGGGGGGTGGGGGGTGGGGGGGGGGTGGGGGGGTGGGGGGTGGGTGGGGGGGGGTGGGGTGGGGGGGGTGGGGGGGTGGTGGGGGTGGGGTGGGTGGGGGGTGGGGGGTGGGGGGGTGGGGGTGGGGGTGGGGTGGTGGGGGTGGTGGGGGGGGGGTGGGGGGGGGGTGGGGGGGGTGGGTGGGGGGGGGGTGGGGGGGGGGTGGGTGGGGGTGGGGGGGGTGGGGGTGGGGGGGGTGGGGGGGGGGTGGGGGGGTGGGGGTGGTGGGGGGTGGGGTGGGGGGGGGGTGGTGGTGTGGTGGGGGGGGTGGGGTGGGGGGGGGGTGGGGGGTGGTGGGGGTGGGGGGGTGGGTGGGGGGGGGGTGGGGGGGGTGGGTGGGGGGGTGGGGGGGTGGGTGGGGGGGGTGGGGGGGGGGTGGGGGGGGGGTGGGTGGGGTGGGGGGGGTGGTGGGTGGGGGGGGGTGGGGGGGGTGGGGGGGGTGGGGGGGTGGGGGGTGGGGGGGTGGGGGGGGTGGGGGGGGTGGTGGGTGGGGGGGGGGTGGGGGGGGGTGGGTGGGGGGTGGGTGGGGTGGGGGTGGGGTGGGGGGGTGGGGGTGGGGGGGGTGGGGTGGTGGGGGGGTGGGGGGTGGTGGGGGGGGGTGGGGGGTGGTGGGGGGGTGGGGGGTGGGGGGTGGGGGGGTGGGTGGGGGTGGGGGGTGTGGGGGGGTGGGGGGTGGTGGGGGGGTGGGGTGGGGGGGGGGTGGGGGTGTGGGGTGGGTGGGGGTGGTGGGGTGGGGTGGGGGGTGGGGGGGGTGGTGGGGGGGGTGGGGGGTGGGGGGGGTGGGTGGGGGTGGTGTGGGGGTGGGGGGGGGGTGGGGGTGGGTGGTGGGGGGGGTGGGGGGGGGGTGGTGGGTGGGGGGGGGGTGGGGGTGGTGGGGGGGGGGTGGGTGGGGGGTGGGGTGGTGGGGGGGGTGGGGGGTGGGTGGGGGGGTGGGGGTGGGGGTGGGTGGGGTGGGTGGGGGGGGTGGGGGTGGGGGGTGTGGGGGTGTGGGGGGGTGGGGTGGGTGGGGGTGTGGGGGGGGGGTGGGGGGTGGGTGGGGTGTGGGGGGGGGTGGTGGTGGGGGTGGGGTGGGGGGGTGGTGGGGGTGGGGTGGGTGGGGGGTGGGGGTGGGGGTGGGTGGGGGGGGGGTGGGGTGGGGGGGGTGGGTGGGGGGTGGGGGGTGGGGGGTGGGGTGGGTGGGGGTGGGGGTGGGGGGTGGGTGGGGGGTGGGGGGGGTGGGGTGGGGGTGGTGGGGGTGGGGGGTGGGGTTGGGGGGGTGGGGGGGTGGGGTGGGGGTGGGGGGGGTGGGGTGGGGGGGGTGGGTGGGGGGGGTGTGGGTGGGGGGTGGGGGGTGTGGGGGGGGTGGGGGGGGGGTGGGGTGGGGGGGGTGGGGGGTGGGGGTGGGGTGGGGGGGGTGTGGGGGTGGTGGGGGGGGTGGGGGTGGGGGGGGTGGGGTGTGGGGGGTGGTGGGGGGGGTGGGTGGGGTGGGGGGGTGGGGGTGGTGGGGGTGGGGGTGGGGGGGGTGGGGTGTGGGGGGTGGGGTGGGTGGGGGGGGTGGTGGGGTGGGGGGGGTGTGGGGGGTGGGGGGGGTGGGGGGTGGGGGGGGTGGTGTGGGGGTGGGTGGGGGTGGGGGTGGGGTGGGTGGGGGGGTGGGGTGGGGGTGGGGGGGTGGGGTGGGGGGGGTGGGGTGGGGTGGTGGGTGGGGGGGGGTGGGTGGTGGGGGGTGGGGGGTGGTGGGGTGGGGTGGGGGGGGTGTGGGGTGGGGGGTGGGTGGGGGTGGGGGGGGTGGGTGGGGGGTGGGTGGGTGGGGTGGGGGGTGGGTGGGGGTGGGGGGTGGGTGGGGGTGGGGGTGGTGGGGTGGGGGGGTGGGGTGGTGGGTGGGGGGGTGGGGGTGGGGGTGTGGGGGTGGGTGGGGGGGGTGGGGGGTGGGGGGGGGGTGGGGGGGTGGGTGGGGGGGTGGGGGGGGTGTGGGTGGGGGGGTGTGTGGGTGGGGGGGGGGTGGTGGTGGGGTGGGGTGGGGTGGGGGGGTGGTGGGGGGGTGGGGGGTGGGGTGGGGGGGTGGTGGGTGTGGTGGGGGTGGGGGTGGTGGGTGGGGTGGGTGGGGGGGTGGGGGGGTGGGGTGGGGGTGGGGGGGGGGTGGGTGGGGTGTGGGTGGGGTGTGGGGGGGGGTGGGGGTGGGGTGGGGGGGTGGTGGGGGGGGGGTGGTGGGGGTGGGGGGGTGGGTGGTGGGGGGGGTGGGGGGGGTGGGGTGGGTGGGGGTGGGGTGGGTGTGGGGGTGGGGGTGGGGGTGGGTGGGGGGGGGTGGGGGGTGGGGGGTGGGTGTGGGGTGGGGGTGGGTGGGGGTGGGTGGGGGGGGGTGGGGGGGTGGGGGGGTGGGTGTGGGGTGGTGGGGGGGGTGGGTGTGGGTGGGGGGGTGGGGTGGGTGGGGGTGGGGGGGGGTGTGGGGGTGGGGGGGTGGGGGGGGGGTGGGGTGGGGGGGTGTGGGGGGTGGGGGGGGTGGGTGGTGTGGGGGGGTGTGGGTGGTGGGGTGTGGGGTGGGGGTGGGGGGTGGGGGTGGGTGGGTGGGGGTGGGGGGGTGGTGGGGGTGGGGGGTGGGGGTGGTGGGGGTGGTGGGGGTGGTGGGTGGGGGGTGGTGGTGGGGGTGTGGGTGGGGGGGGGGTGGGGGTGGGGTGGTGGGTGGGGGGTGGGGGTGGGTGGGTGTGGGGGGGGTGGGGGTGGGTGGGGGGGTGGGGTGGTGGTGGGGGGTGGGGGGGTGGGGGTGGGTGGGGGGGGTGGGGGGGGTGGGGTGGTGTGGGTGGGGGTGGGTGGGGGGGGTGTGGGGGGGGTGGGGGGGGTGGTGGGGGGTGTGGTGGGTGGGGTGGGGGTGGGGGGTGGGTGGGGGGGTGGGGTGGGGTGGGGGTGGGGGTGGGGGGGGGGTGGGTGGGTGGGGGTGGGGGGGGTGGGGTGGGGGGTGGTGGGGGGGGGGTGGGTGGGTGGGGGTGGGTGGGGGGGGGGTGGTGGGGTGGGGGGGGTGGGGGGGGTGGGTGGGGTGGGTGTGGGGGGGGGGTGGGTGGGGGTGGTGGGGTGGGGGGTGGGGGGGTGGGGGGGGTGGGTGGGGGGTGGTGTGGGGGGGTGGGGGGGGGTGTGGGGGGTGGGGGGGGGTGGTGGGGTGGGGGGGGGGTGGGGTGGGGGTGGGTGGTGGGGTGGGTGGGTGGGGTGGTGGGGGGGGGTGGGGGGGTGGGGGGGTGGGGGGGTGGGGTGGGGGGGTGGTGGGGGGGTGGGGGGGTGGGGGTGGTGTGGGGGTGTGGGGGGGGTGGGGTGGTGGGGTGGGTGGGGGGGTGTGGGGGGGGTGGGGGGGTGGTGGGGGTGGGGGGGGGTGGGTGGGGTGGGGTGGGTGGGGGGGTGGGGGGTGGGGTGTGGGGGGTGGTGGGGTGGGGGGTGGGGGTGGGGGGGGTGGGGGGGGTGGGGGGGTGTGGGGGGTGGGGGGGGGGTGGGGGTGGTGGGGGTGGTGGGGGTGTGGGGTGGGGGGTGGGGGTGGGGGGGGTGGGGGGGGGGTGGGGTGGGTGTGGGGGTGGGGGTGGGGGGGTGGGGTGGGTGGGGGTGGGTGGGGGGGGGGTGGGTGGTGGGGGGGTGGGGGGTGGTGGGGGGGTGGGGGTGGGGGGGTGGGGTGGTGGGTGTGGGGTGGTGGGGTGGGGGGGGTGTGGGGGTGGGTGGGTGGGGTGGGTGGGGTGGTGGGGGGGGGGTGTGGGTGGGGGGTGGTGGGGGTGGGGGTGGGGGGTGTGGGTGGGGGGTGGGGGGTGGGTGGGGGTGGGGGTTGGTGGGGGGGTGGGTGTGGTGTGGGGGGGTGGGGGGGGTGGGGTGGGTGGGGGTGGGGTGGGGGGGTGGGGGGGTGGTGGGTGGGGGTGGGGGGGGTGGGGGGTGGTGGGGTGTGGGGGGTGGGGGGGTGGTGGGGTGGGGGGGGTGGGTGGGTGGGGGGGGTGGTGGGGGTGGGGTGGGGGGGGGGTGGTGGGGGGGGGGTGGGGGGTGGGGGGGGTGGGGGGGTGGGTGTGGGGTGGTGTGGTGGGGTGGGGGGTGGTGGGGGGTGGGTGGGGGGGGGGTGGGGGGTGGGGGTGGGGTGGGGTGGTGGGGGGGTGGGGGGTGGGTGGGGGGGGTGGGGGTGGGGTGTGGGTGGGTGGTGGTGGGGGGGGGGTGGGGGGGTGGGGTGGTGGGGGTGGGGGGTGGGGGGTGTGGTGGGGGGGGTGGGGTGGTGGTGGGTGGGGGGGGTGGTGGGGTGGGGGGGTGGGGGGTGGGTGGTGGGGGGGTGGGGTGGTGGTGGGGGGTGGGGGTGGGGGGGTGTGGTGGGTGGGGGTGGGTGGGGGGTGGTGGGGGGGTGGGGTGGGGGGTTGGGGGGGGGGTGTGGGGTGGGGTGGGGGGTGGGGGGGGTGGTGGGGTGGGGGGTGGTGGGGGGGTGTGGGGGTGGGGGGGTGGGGGGGTGTGGGGGTGGGGGGGTGGTGGGGGGGTGGTGGGGGTGGGGGGGTGGGGGGTGTGGGTGGGGGGGTGGGGGTGGGGTGGGGGGTGGGGGTGGTGGTGGGGGTGGGGGTGGGTGGGGGGGTGGTGGTGGGGGGTGGGGTGGGGGGGGGTGGGTGGGGTGGGGGGGGTGGTGTGGGGGTGGGGTGGGGGTGGTGGGGGGGTGGGGGTGGGGGGGTGGTGGGGGGGGGTGGGGGGGGTGGGTGGGGGGGTGGGGGTGGGGTGGGGTGGGGGGGTGGGGTGGTGGGGGGGGTGGGGTGTGGGGTGGGGGGGGGGTGGGGTGGGTGGGGGGGGGGGTGGGTGGGGGTGGGTGGGGGGTGGGGGTGGGGGGGGTGGGGTGTGGGGGGGGGGTGGGGGGTGGGGTGTGGGGTGGGGGGGTGGGGGGTGGGTGGGGGGGTGTGGGGTGGGTGGGGGGGGGGTGGTGGGGTGGTGGGGGTGGTGGGGGGGGTGGGGTGGGTGGGGTGGGGGTGGGGGGGGGGTGGGGGTGGGGGGTGGGGGTGGTGTGTGTGTGGGTGGGGTGGGGGGTGTGGGTGTGGGGGTGGGGGGTGGGGGTGTGGGGGTGGGTGGGGGGGTGGTGGGGGGTGGGGGTGGGTGTGGGGGGGGGTGGGTGGGGGTGGTGGGGGGTGGGGGGGTGGTGGGGGTGGGGTGGGTGGGGGTGGGGGTGGGGGTGGGGGGTGGGGTGGTGGGTGGGGGTGTGGTGGGGGGGTGGTGGGTGGGTGGGGGGGGGGTGGGGGGGTGGGGGTGGGGGGGTGGTGGGTGGGGTGGGGGTGGGGTGGTGGGGGGTGGGTGGGGGGGGTGGGGGGGTGGGGTGGGGGGGGGTGGGGGGGGGGTGGGGGGTGGGGGGGGTGGGGTGGGTGGTGGGGGGGGTGGGGGGTGTGGGGTGGGTGGTGGGGGTGGGGTGGGGGGGGTGGGGGGGTGGGTGGGGTGGGGTGTGGGGTGGGGGGGTGGGGGGGGTGGGGGGGTGGGGTGGGGGGGGTGTGGGGGTGGGGTGGGTGGGGTGGGGGGGGGGTGGTGGGGGGGGTGGGGGTGGTGGGTGGTGGGGGGGGTGGGTGGGGGGTGGGGGTGGTGGGGTGGTGGGGGTGTGGGGGGGGGGTGGGTGGTGGGGGGGGTGGTGGGTGGGGTGGTGGGGTGGGGTGGGGTGGGGTGTGGGGGTGGGGGGGGTGTGGGTGGGTGGGTGGGGTGGGGGGGGTGGGGTGGGTGGTGGGGGGGTGGGGGGGGTGGGGTGGGGGGTGTGGGGGGGGTGTGGTGTGGGGTGTGGGGGGTGGGGGTGGGGGGGTGGGGGGGGTGGGTGGGGGGTGGGGGGTGGGGGGGGGGTGGGGGGGGGGTGGGGGGGGTGGGGGTGTGGGGGGGGTGGGTGGGGGGGTGGGGGGGTGGGGTGGTGGGTGTGGGTGGTGGGGGGTGGTGGGGGGGTGGTGGGTGTGGGTGGGTGGGGGTGGGGGGGTGGGGTGGGTGGGGGGTGGGGGGTGGGGGTGGGGTGTGGGGGTGTGGTGGTGGGGGTGGGGGGGGTGGTGGGGGTGGGGGGTGGGTGGGGTGGGGGGGGTGGGTGGTGGGTGGGGTGGGGGGGGTGGGGTGGGTGGGGGGGGTGTGGTGGGTGGGGGTGGTGTGGGGGGTGTGGGGGGGTGTGGGGGGGGTGGGGTGGGTGGGGGGGTGGGGGGGGGTGGGGTGGGTGGGTGGGGGGGGGGTGGGGTGGGGGTGGGGGTGGTGGGGGGGGTGGGGGTGGGTGGGGGTGGGGGGTGGTGGGTGGGGGGGGTGTGGGGGGTGGGGGGGGTGGGGTGGGTGGGGGGTGGGTGGGGGTGGGTGGGGGGGGTGGGGGGTGGGGGTGGGTGGGGTGGGGTGGGGGGGGTGGTGGGGGTGGGGGTGGGTGGGGGTGGGGGGTGGTGGGGGTGGGGTGGGGTGGGGGGGGTGGGGGGGGTGGGGGTGGGTGGGGGGGTGGGTGGGGTGGTGGGTGGTGTGGGGGTGGGGGGGTGGGGTGGGTGTGGGGGGGGTGGTGGGTGGGGGGGGTGTGGGTGGGGGGGTGGGGGGGTGGGGGGTGGGTGGGTGGGTGGGGGGGTGGGTGGGGTGGTGGGGTGGGGGTGGGTGTGGGGTGGTGGGGGGTGGTTGGGTGGGTGGGGTGTGGTGGGGGTGGGTGTGGGGGGGTGGGGGGGGGTGTGGGTGTGGGGGGTGGGGTGGGTGGGGGGTGGGGGTGGGTGGGTGGGGGGGTGGGGGGTGGTGGGTGGGTGGGGTGGGGGGGGTGGGGTGTGGGGGTGGTGGGGGGGTGGGTGGGGGTGGGGTGGGTGGGGGTGGTGGGTGGGGGTGGGGGGGGTGTGGGTGGGGGGGGTGTGGGGGGGGGGTGGGGGTGGGGTGGGTGGGGTGTGGGTGGGGTGGGGGTGGGTGTGGGGGGGGTGTGGGTGGGGGTGGGTGGGGGGTGGTGGGGTGGGGGGGTGGGTGGGGTGGGGGTGGTGGGGGGGGTGTGGTGGGGTGGTGGGTGGTGGGGGTGGGGGTGGTGGGGTGGGGGTGGGTGGTGGGGGGGGGTGTGGGTGGTGGGGTGTGGGGGTGGTGGGGTGGTGTGGGGGGGGGGTGGGGGTGTGGGGGGGTGGTGTGGGGGGTGGGGGGTGTGGGGGGTGGGTGGGGTGGGGTGGGGGGGTGGGGGGTGGGGTGGGGGGTGTGGGGTGGTGGTGTGGGGGGGGTGGGGGTGGGGTGGTGGGGGGGGTGGGGTGGGTGGGGGTGGGTGGGGGGTGGGGGTGTGGGTGGGGTGGTGGGTGGGGTGGGTGGTGGGGGGTGTGGGGGGGGGGTGGTGGGGTGGTGGGTGGGTGGGGGGGGTGGGTGTGGGGGTGGGGGGGGTGGGTGGGGTGGGGGTGGGGGTGGGGTGGTGGGGGTGGTGGGTGGTGTGGGTGGGGTGGGGGGGGTGTGGGGGGGTGGGTGGGGTGTGGTGGGGGGTGGTGGGGGTGGGGTGGGGGGGTGGGGGTGTGGTGGGGTGGGGGGTGGGGGGTGGTGGGTGTGGGGTGTGGGTGGGGGGTGGGGTGGTGGGGTGGGTGGTGGGGGGGGGTGTGGTGGTGGGGGTGTGGGTGTGGGGGGGGGGTGGGGTGGGGGTGGTTGTGGGTGGGGGGGGGTGGGTGGGGGTGGGGGGTGGGGGTGTGGTGGGGTGGTGGGGGGGTGGGGTGGGGGTGGGGGTGGGGGGGGGGTGGGTGGGGTGTGGGTGGGGGGGGGGTGGTGGGTGGGGGTGGGTGGGGGGTGTGGTGTGGGGTGTGGTGGGGGGTGGGGGTGGTGGGGGGGGTGGTGGGGTGGGGGGTGGGTGGGGTGGTGGGGGTGGGTGGGTGTGTGGTGGGGGGGTGGTGGGTGGGGGTGGTGGGGGGGGTGTGGGGTGGGGGGTGGGTGGGTGGGGGTGTGGTGGGGGGGGTGGGGTGGTGGGGGTGTGGGGTGGGGTGGGGGGTGGGTGGGTGGGGGTGTGGGGTGGTGGGGGTGGGTGTGGTGGGTGGGGGGGTGGGGGGGTGGTGGGTGGGGGGGTGGGGGTGGGGGGTGGGGTGTGGGGGGTGGGTGGGGGGGGGGTGGTGTGGGGGTGGGGGGGGTGGGGGGGGTGGGTGGTGGTGGGGTGTGGGGGTGGGGTGGTGGGGGGTGGGTGGTGGTGGGGTGGTGGGGGGGGGGTGGTGGGTGGGTGGGGGGGTGGGGTGGGTGGGGGGTGTGGTGGGTGTGGTGGTGTGGGGTGGGGGGGGTGGGGTGGGGGGGTGGGTGGTGGGGTGGTGGGGGTGTGGGTGGGGGTGGGTGGGGGGGGGGTGGGGGGTGGGTGGGGGGTGTGGGGGGGTGTGGTGGGTGTGGGGGGTGGGGGGGGTGTGGGGGTGGGGTGTGGGGGGGTGGTGGGTGGGGGGTGGTGGGTGTGGGGGGGTGGGGGTGGTGGGTGTGGGGGGGGTGGGGGGGTGGGGTGGGGGGGTGGGGGGTGGGTGGGGGGGTGGGGGGTGTGGGGTGGGGGGTGGTGGGGGTGGGTGGGGGGGTGGGGTGGGTGGGGGGTGGGGGGGGTGTGGGGTGGTGGGGGTGTGGGGGTGTGGGGGGGGTGGGTGGGGGGGGGGTGGTGGGGTGGGGGGGTGGTGGGGGGGTGGGGTGGTGGGGTGGTGGGGGGGGGTGGGGGGGTGGGGTGGGGGTGGGGGGGTGGGGTGTGGGGTGTGGTGGGGTGGGGGGGGTGGTGTGGGTGGGTGGGGGGGGTGGGGTGGGGTGGGTGGTGGGTGGGGGTGGGGTGGGTGGGGTGGGTGGGGTGGGGTGGGGGGGTGGTGGGGGGGGTGGGGTGGTGGGGGTGGTGGGGTGGGGGGGGGGTGGTGGTGGGGTGGTGGGGGGGGTGGTGGGTGTGGGGTGGGGGTGGTGGGGGGGTGGGGGGTGTGGGGGTGGTGGGTGGGGGGGGTGTGGGGGTGGTGGGGTGGGGTGGTGGGGGGGGGGTGGGGTGTGGGGGGGGGTGGGGTGGTGGGGTGGTGGGGGGTGGGTGTGGGTGGGGGTGGGTGGTGGGGGTGGGTGGTGGGGTGGTGGGGGGGTGTGGGGTGTGGGGGTGGGTGGTGGGTGGGGTGGGGGGGTGGGGTGGTGGGGTGTGGGTGGGGGGTGTGGGTGGTGGTGGGGTGGGGGTGGGTGGGGGTGGGTGGGGGGTGGGGTGGGTGGGTGGTGGGGGGGGTGGGGTGGGGTGGGTGGGGGGTGGGGGGTGGGGGGGGTGGGGTGTGGGTGGGGTGGTGGGGTGGGGGTGGGGGTGGGGGTGTGGTGGGGTGTGGGTGGGGTGGGGGTGGTGGGGGGGGTGGGGGTGGGGGTGGGGTGGGGGGGGGGTGTGGGTGGGTGTGGTGGGGGGTGGGGGGGGTGGTGGGGTGTGGGGGGTGGGTGGTGGGGTGGGGGGTGGTGGGGTGGGGGGGTGGGGGTGTGGGGTGGGTGGTGGGGGTGTGGTGGGGTGGGGGGTGGGTGGTGTGGTGGGGTGGGGGGGTGTGGGGGGGTGTGGGTGGTGGGTGGGGGGTGGGTGGGTGTGGGTGGGGGTGTGGGGGGTGGGGGTGGGGGTGTGGTGGGGTGGGTGGGGGGGGGTGTGGGTGGGGGGGTGGTGGGTGGGGGGTGGTGGGGGGGTGGGGTGGTGGGGGGGTGTGGGGGGGGTGGGGGTGGTGGGGGGGTGTGGTGGGGGTGGGGTGGGGGGGTGGGTGGTGGGGGGTGTGGGGGTGGGGTGTGGGGTGGTGGGTGTGGGGTGGTGGGGGGTGGTGGGGTGGGGGGTGGGTGGGTGGTGGGGGTGTGGGGGGTGGGTGGGGGGTGGGGGGGGTGGGTGTGGGGGGGGGTGGGGGTGGGGTGTGGTGGGGTGTGGGGGGGGTGGGGTGGTGGGGTGGGTGGTGTGGGGGTGGTGGGGGGTGGGGTGGGTGGTGGGGGTGGGGGGGGTGGGGGTGGGGTGGGGTGGTGGGGTGGTGTGGGGGTGGGTGGGTGTGGGGGGGTGGGTGGGGGTGGGGGGGTGGTGGGTGTGGTGGGGGTGGGTGGGTGGGGTGGTGGGGTGGGTGGGGTGGGTGGTGGGGTGGGTGGTGGGGGTGGGGGGGGTGTGGTGGGGGGGTGGGGTGGTGGGGTGGTGGGGTGTGGGGTGGGGTGTGGGGGGGTGGGGGTGGGTGGTGGTGTGGGGGGGTGGTGGGTGGGGGGGTGGGGTGGGTGGGGGTGGGGGGGGGGTGTGGTGGGGTGTGGGTGGTGTGGGTGGGGGGGGTGGTGGGGTGGTGGGGGTGGGGTGGGGTGTGGTGGTGGGTGGGGGTGGGTGGGGTGGGGTGGGTGGGGGGGTGTGGTGGTGGGGGTGGGGTGGGGTGGTGGGTGTGGGTGGGTGTGGGGGTGGGGTGGGGTGGGGGTGTGGGGGGGTGTGGGGGGTGGTGGGGTGGGGGGGTGTGGGGGGTGTGGTGGGGTGGGGGGGGGTGGTGGTGGGGGTGTGGTGGGTGGGGTGGGTGGTGGGGGGTGGGGTGGGGGTGGGTGGTGGGGTGGGTGGGGGGTGGGGGTGTGGGGTGGGGGTGGGGGGGTGGTGTGGGGTGGGGTGGGGGTGGGGTGTGGTGTGGGGGGTGGGGTGGTGGTGGGGGTGGGTGGTGGGGGTGGGTGGTGGGTGGGTGGGGGGTGGTGGGGTGGTGGGTGGGTGGTGGGGTGGGGTGGTTGGGGGTGGGGTGGGGTGGGTGGTGTGGGGGGTGTGGGGGTGGTGTGGTGGGGGGGTGGTGGGGGGGTGTGGGGGGTGGGGTGGTGGGGTGGTGGGTGGGTGGGGGGGTGTGGGTGTGGGGGGTGGTGGGGGGGGTGGGTGGGTGGTGGGTGTGGTGGGTGGGGGTGTGGTGGGGGTGGTGTGGGGTGTGGTGGGGGTGGTGGGGGTGGGGTGGGTGGGGTGGGGGGTGGGGTGGGGGTGGGGGTGGTGGTGGGGTGGTGGGTGTGTGGGGTGGGGGTGGTGGGGGGGTGGTGTGGGGGTGGTGGGTGGGGGGTGTGTGGTGGGTGGGTGTGGGTGGTGGTGGGTGGTGGGGGTGGGGTGGTGGGTGGGGGGTGGGGTGGGTGTGGGGTGGGTGGTGGGGTGGGGGGGGTGTGGTGGTGGGTGGGGTGGGGGGGTGTGGGTGTGTGGTGGGTGGGTGTGGGGGGGGTGGGTGTGGTGGGGGTGGTGTGGGGGGGGTGGTGGGGGTGGTGGGGTGGGGGTGTGGGTGTGGGGGGGTGGGTGGGGGTGGGGTGGTGGGTGTGGGGGGTGGGTGGGTGTGGGGTGTGGTGTGGGGGGTGTGGTGGGTGGGGTGGGTGTGGGGGTGGGTGGGGGTGTGGTGGTGGTGGGGGGTGGTGGGGTGGTGGGTGGGGGGGGTGGGTGTGGGGGTGGGTGGGGGGTGGGGGTGGTGGTGGGTGGGGGGTGGTGGGGGGGTGTGGGGGGTGGGTGGTGGGGGTGGTGGGTGTGGTGGGGTGGGGGTGTGGGGTGGTGGGTGGTGGGGGTGTGGGGTGGGTGGGTGGGGGGGTGGGGGGTGGTGGGGTGGGGTGTGGGTGGGGGTGGTGGGGTGTGGGTGTGGGGTGGGGTGGGTGGTGGGGGTGGGGTGGTGGGTGGGGTGGGTGGTGGGGGGGTGTGGGGTGTGGGGGGGGTGGTGGGGTGGGGGTGGTGGGGTGGTGGGGTGGGTGGGTGTGTGGGTGGGGGTGGGTGGTGGGGGGTGGGTGTGGGGTGGTGGGGGGTGTGGTGGGTGGGGTGGGGTGTGGTGGGGGTGGTGGGTTGGGGGGGGTGGGTGGGTGTGGGGGGGTGGGGTGGGTGGTGGGTGGTGGGGGGGTGTGGGGGGGGGGTGTGGGGGTGGTGGGGTGGGTGGGGTGTGGGTGGGGTGGTGGGGGTGGGGGGTGGTGTGTGGGTGGTGGGGGGTGGTGGGTGGTGGGGTGGGTGGGGGTGTGGGGTGGGGGGGTGGGTGGGTGGGGTGGTGGGTGGGGGGGTGGGGGTGGGTGGTGGGTGTGGTGGGGGTGGGGTGGGGGGTGGGGTGGTGGGGGGGGGGTGTGGGGGGTGGTGGGTGTGGGGGGGTGGGGTGGGTGGGGGGTGGTGTGGGGGGGTGTGGGGGTGGGGTGGTGGGGGGTGTGGGTGGGTGGGGGGTGGGTGGGGTGGGTGGGGGGTGGTGGTGGGGGTGGGGGGTGGGTGTGGGGTGTGGTGGTGGTGGGGGGGGTTGGTGGGGTGGGGTGGGGGTGGTGTGGTGTGGGGTGGTGTGGGTGGGTGGGGTGGTGGGTGTGGGGTGGTGGGGGGGGGGTGGGGGTGGGTGGGTGGTGGGTGGGGGTGGGGGGGGTGGGTGGGGTTGTGGGGTGGGGGGTGGGGGGGGTGGGGGGTGGGTGGTGTGGGGGGTGGTGGGGGTGGGGGTGGGGGGTGTGGGGGTGGTGTGGGTGGGGGGTGGGTGGGGTGTGGGGGTGGGTGGTGGTGGGGGGGTGGTTGGGTGGGGGGTGGGGTGGGGTGGGGGTGGGTGGGGTGGTGTGGGGGGTGGTGGGGGGGTGTGGTGGGGGTGGGGTGGGTGGGGGTGGGGGGTGGGGGGGTGTGGGGGGGTGGGGTGGGGGGGGTGGGGTGGTGTGGGGGGGTGGGGGGGTGGGGGTTGGGGTGGGGTGTGGGGGTGGGGGTGTGGGTGGGGGTGGTGGGGGTGGGTGGGGGTGTGGGGGGGGTGGGGGTGGGGGTGGTGGGGGTGGTGGGGGTGGTGGGTGGGGGGGTGGGGTGGTGGGTGTGGGGGGTGGGTGGGGTGGGGGGGGTGGGGGGTGTGGGTGTGGGGGTGGGTGGTGGGTGGGGTGGGTGGGGGGTGGGGGGGGTGGGGTGGGGGTGGGGGGTGGGGGGTGGGTGGTGTGGGTGGGGGTGGTGGGGTGGGGGTGGGGGGGTGTGGGTGGGTGTGGGGGGGTGGGGTGGGTGGGGGTGGTGTGGGGGGGGGTGGGGGTGGGGGTGGGGGTGGTGTGGGGGGGGGTGGGGGGGGGGTGGGGGTGTGGGGGGGTGGGTGGTGGGGGTGGGGGGGGTGTGGGGGGGTGGGGGGGTGGTGGGGGGGGGTGGGGGTGGGGGGTGGTGGGTGGGGGGGGGGTGGGGGGGTGTGGGGGGGGTGGGGGGGTGGGTGGGGGGTGGGGTGGTGGGGTGGGGGGTGGGGGTGGGGGTGTGGGTGGTGGGGTGGGTGGGGGTGGGGTGGTGGGGGGGGGGTGGGGTGTGGGGTGGGGGGGGTGGGGGGTGGGGGGGGTGGGGGGTGGGGGTGGGGTGTGGGGGGGGGGTGGGGGTGGGTGGGGTGGGGGGGGTGGGGGGTGGGGTGGTGGGGGTGTGGGGTGGGGTGTGGGTGGGGTGGGGGGGGGGTGGGGTGGGGGTGGGGGGGGTGGTGGGGGGGGTGGGGGGGGTGGGGTGGGGGGGTGGGGGTGGTGTGGTGGGGTGGGGGGGGTGGGTGGGGGGTGGGGGGGTGTGGGGGGGTGGGGGTGGGGTGGGGGGGTGGGGGGGGTGGGGGGTGGGGTGGGGGGGTGGTGGGGGGGTGGGTGGGGGGTGGGGGTGGGGTGGGTGGGGTGTGGGGTGGGGGTGGGTGGGGGTGGGGTGGGGGGGGTGGGGTGGGTGGGGGGGGGGTGGGGTGGGGGTGGTGGTGGGTGGGTGGGGGGGTGGTGTGGGGGGTGGGGTGTGGGTGGGTGGGGGGGTGGGGGGGGTGGGGGGGTGGGGTGGGGGGGGGGTGGGGGGGTGGTGGGGGGGTGGTGGGGGGTGGTGGGGGGGTGGTGGTGGGGTGGGGGTGGGGGTGGGGGGGGGGTGGGTGGTGGTGGGGGGTGGGGGGGTGGGGGGGGGTGGTGGGGGGGTGGGGGTGGGGGGTGGGGGTGGGTGGGGTGGGGGGGTGGGGGGTGTGGGTGGGGGGGGGGTGTGGGGGTGGTGGGGGTGGGGGGGGGGTGGTGGGGGGGGTGGGGTGGGGGTGGGTGGGTGGGGGGGGTGGGGGGTGGGGGTGGGGGGGTGGGGTGGTGGGGGGTGGGGGTGGGGGGGTGGGTGGGGGTGGGGGGTGGGGGTGGGTGGGGGGGGGGTGGGTGTGGGGGGTGGGGGGGTGGGTGGGGTGGGGGGGTGGGGGGGGTGGGTGGGTGGGGGTGGGGGTGGGGGGGTGGGGTGGGGGTGGTGGGGGTGTGGGTGGGGGTGGTGGGGGGTGGGGTGGGGGTGGTGGGGGGGTGGTGTGGGGGGTGGGGGTGGGGGGGGTGGGGGTGTGGGGTGGGGGGGGGGTGGTGGGGGTGGGTGTGGGGTGGGGGGGGTGGGTGGGGTGTGGGTGGGGGGGTGTGGGGGGTGTGGGTGGTGGGGGGGGTGGGGTGGGGTGGGGGTGTGGGGGTGGGTGGGGGTGGTGGGGGGGGTGGGTGGGGGTGGGGGGGGGGTGGTGGGGTGTGGGGGGGGTGTGGGGGTGGGGGGTGTGGGTGGGGGGTGGTGGTGTGGGGGGTGTGGGGGTGGGGGGGGGGTGGGGGTGGGGGGGGTGGTGGGGGGTGGGGTGGGGGGGGTGGGGTGTGGGGGTGGTGGGGGGGTGGTGGGGGTGGTGGGTGGGGTGGGGGGTGGGGTGGGGTGGGGGGGGGTGGGTGGGGGGGGTGGGGGTGGTGGGGGGGGGGTGGGGGGGTGGGTGGGGGGGGTGGGGGGGGGTGGGTGTGGGGGGGTGGTGGGGTGGGGTGGGTGGGTGGGGTGGGGGGGTGGGGGGTGGGTGGGGGTGGGGGGGTGGGGTGGGGGTGGGGTGGGGGGTGGGTGGGGGGGGTGTGGGGGTGGGGGTGGGTGTGGGGGGGTGGTGGGGGTGGGGTGGTGTGGGGGGGTGGGGGGGTGGGGGGTGGGGGTGGGGGTGGGTGGGTGGGGTGGGGGTGGGTGGTGGGGGGGGGTGGGGGTGGGGGGGTGGTGGGGGGGGTGGGGGGTGGTGGGGTGGGTGGGGGGTGGGGTGGGGGGTGGTGGGGTGGGGGGGGTGGGGGGGTGTGGGTGGGGTGTGGGGGTGGGGTGGGTGGTGGGGGGGGTGGTGGGTGGTGGGGGGGTGGGGGGGTGGTGGGTGGGGGGGGTGGGGGTGGGTGGGGGGGTGGGGGTGGGGGTGGTGGGGGGGTGGTGGGGGTGGGTGGGGGGGGTGGGGGGTGGGGTGGTGGGTGGGGGGGTGGGTGGGGGGGTGGGGTGGGGTGGGGGGTGGGGTGGTGTGGGGGGTGGGGGTGGGGGGTGGGGGGGTGGTGGGTGGGGGTGGGGGGTGGGGTGGGGTGGGGGGTGGGTGGGGGGGTGGGGGTGGGTGGGTGTGGGTGGGTGGGTGGTGTGGGGGGGTGGGGGGTGGGGGGGTGGGGGTGGTGGGTGGGGGTGGGGGTGGGGGGGGTGGGGGGGGGGTGGGGGGTGGTGGGGTGGGGGTGGGGGTGTGGGGGGGTGTGGGTGGGGGGTGGGGGGGTGGGGTGGTGGGGGGGGTGGTGGGGGGGGGGTGGTGGGTGTGGGGGGTGGGTGGGGTGGGGGTGGGTGGGGGTGGGGGGGTGGGGGGGTGGGTGTGGGGGGGGGGTGGGGGGGGTGTGGTGGGTGGGGGGGGTGTGGGTGGGGGGGGGTGGGGTGGGGGTGGGGGGGGTGGGGGGGGTGTGGGGTGGGTGGGGGTGGGTGGGGGTGGGGGTGGGGGGTGGGGTGGGGTGGGGGTGGGGGTGGGGTGGGGGGGTGTGGGGTGTGGGGGGGGTGGGGGTGGTGGGGGGGGTGGGTGGGTGGGGGGGGTGGGTGGTGGGGGTGGGGGGGTGTGGGGGGTGGGGTGGGGTGGGGGGTGGGGTGGTGGGGTGGGGGGTGGGGTGGGGTGGTGGGTGGTGGGGGGGGGGTGGGTGGTGGGGGGGGTGGGGGGGGTGGGGGTGGGTGGGTGTGGGGGGGGGGTGGTGGGGGTGGTGGGGGGGGGGTGGGGGTGGGTGGGGGTGGGGGGTGGGTGGGGGGTGTGGGGTGGGGGGGGTGGGGTGGGGTGGGGTGGGTGGGGGGTGGGGTGGTGGGGGGGGTGGGGGTGGGGGGGTGGGTGTGGGTGGGGGGGTGGTGGGGGGGTGGGGGGTGGGGGGGTGGGTGGGGGTGTGGGGGGTGGGGGTGGGGGTGTGGGGGGGGGTGGGTGGGTGGGGGTGGGGGTGGGTGGGGGGTGGTGTGGGTGGGGGGGGGTGGGTGGGGTGGGGGGTGGGGTGTGGGTGGGGGGTGGGGGGGTGGGGGTGGGTGGGGGTGGGGGTGTGGGGGGGGGTGGGGGTGTGGGGGGTGGTGGGTGGTGGGGTGGTGGGTGTGGGGGGTGGTGGGTGGTGGGTGGGGGGTGTGGGTGTGGTGGGGGGGTGGGTGGGGTGGTGGGGGGTGGTGGGGGGGTGGGGGTGGTGGGGGTGGGGGTGGTGGGTGTGGGGGGGGGGTGGGGGTGGGGTGGGGGGTGGGTGGGTGGGGTGGTGGTGGGGTGTGGGGGTGGGGGGTGGTGGGGGGGTGGGGGGGGGTGGGGGGGTGGGGGGGGTGGGTGTGGTGGGGGGTGGTGGTGGGGTGGGGGGTGGTGGGGGGGGGGTGGGGTGGGTGGGTGGGGGGTGGGTGGGGGGTGGGGTGGGGGGGGTGGGGTGGGGGTGGGGTGGGTGTGGTGGGGTGTGGGGGGGTGGGGGGGTGGTGGGGGGGTGGTGGTGGGGTGTGGGGGGTGGGGTGGTGGGGGTGGGGGGGTGGGGGTGGGGGTGGGGGGGTGGGGGGGGGGTGGGGGTGGGTGGGGGGTGGGGTGTGGTGGGGGGTGTGGGGTGGGGTGGGGGGGTGGGGTGGGTGGTGGGGGGTGGTGGGTGGGGGTGGGGTGGTGGGGTGGGGGGGGTGGGTGGGGGGGTGGGTGGGGTGTGGGGTGTGGGGGGTGGGGGGTGTGGGGGGTGGGGGTGTGGGTGGGGTGTGGGGGTGGGGTGGGTGGTGGGGTGTGGGTGGTGGGTGGGGGGGGTGGGGGTGGGTGGGGGTGGGGGGGTGGGGTGGGGGGGTGGTGTGGGGTGGGTGTGGGGGGTGGGTGGGGTGGGGGGTGGGGGGTGGTGGGTGGGGGGGTGGGTGGTGGGGGTGTGGGTGGGGGTGGTGGGGTGGGGGGTGGGTGGGGGGGGTGGTGGTGGTGGGGGGTGGGTGGGTGGGGGTGGGGGTGGTGGGGGGGGTGTGGTGGGGGTGGGTGGGGGTGGGGGGTGTGGGGTGGTGGGGGGGGTGGGGGGTGGGGTGGGTGTGGGGGGTGGGGGGGTGGGGTTGGTGGTGGGGGTGGGTTGGGGTGGGGGTGGGGGGGGGGTGGTGTGGGTGGTGGGGGTGGTGGGTGTGGTGGGGTGGGTGGTGGGGGGGGTGGGTGGTGGGGGGTGGTGGGGTGGTGGGGGGTGGGTGGTGGTGGGTGGGGTGTGGGGTGGTTGGGGTGGGGGTGTGGTGGGGGTGGGTGGTGGGGGGTGGTGGGTGTGGGGGGGGTGGGTGTGGGGTGGGTGGTGGGTGTGGTGGGGGGGTGGGGTGTGGGGGTGGGTGGGGGGTGTGGGTGGGGGGTGGGGGGGTGGTGGGGTGTGGTGGGGGGTGTGGGGGGTGGGGGTGGGGGGGTGTGGTGGGGGTGGGGGGTGTGGGGGGGTGGGGTGTGGGTGGTGGGGGGTGGTGGGGTGTGGTGGGGTGGGGTGGGGTGGTGGGTGGGTGTGGGGTGGGGGTGGTGGGGTGGTGGGTGGGGTGGGGGTGTGGTGGTGGGGGTGTGGGGGTGGGGGGGGTGGGGTGGGGGTGGTGGGTGGGGTGGGGGTGGTGGGGTGGGGGGTGTGGGTGGGGGTGGGTGTGGGGGTGTGGTGGGTGGGGGGTGGTGGGTGGGTGGGGTGGTGGGGTGGGGGGGGTGGGTGGGTGTGGGGGTGGGGGGGGTGGGTGGGGTGGTGGGGGTGGTGGGGGTGGGGTGGGTGGTGGGTGGTGGGGTGGTGGGGTGGTGGGTGTGGTGGGGGGGTGTTGGGGGGTGGGGTGTGGGGTGGGGTGGGGGGGGTGTGGTGGGGTGGGGGTGGTGGGGTGGGGTGGGGTGGTGGGGGGTGGGGTGGTGGGGGGGGGTGGGGTGTGGGGTGGTGGGTGTGGTGTGGGGGTGGGTGGGGGGTGGGTGTGGGTGGTGGGGTGGGTGGGGTGGTGGTTGGGTGTGGTGGGGTGGGGTGGGTGTGGGGTGGTGGGGTGGGGTGTGGTGGGGTGGGTGGTGGGGTGTGGTGTGGGGGTGGGGTGGGTGTGGGTGGGGTGGGTGGTGTGGGTGGGGGTGTGGGGGGTGGGTGTGGTGTGGGGGGGTGGGGTGGGTGGGTGTGGGTGGGGGGTGGGGGGTGGGGGGTGTTGGGGGTGGTGGGTGGTGGGGTGGGTGGGGTGTGGGTGGGGGGGGTGGGGGGTGGGGTGTGGGTGGTGGGGGGTGTGGGTGGTGGGGGTGGTGGGTGTGGGGTTGGGTGTGTGGGGGTGGGTGGGTGGGGTGTGGTGGGGTGGGTGGTGTGGGGTGTGGGGGGTGGGGTGTGGGTGGGGGGGTTGGTGGGGTGGTTGGGGGGGTGGTGGGGTGGGTGGGTGGGGTGGTGGGGGTGGGGTGGTGGGGGTGGGGTGGGTTGGGTGTGGGTGTGTGGTGGGGGGGTGGTGGGTGTGGGGTGGTGGTGGGGTGGGTGTGGGGGGGTGGTGGGGTGTGGGTGGTGGGGTGTGGGTGGGGGGGTGTGGGGGTGGGGGTGGTGTGGGTGGGGTGTGGGGTGGGGTGTGGTGTGGGGGGTGGGGGTGGTGGGGGTGGGTGGGGGTGGGTGGTGGGGGTGGGTGTGGGGGGGTGGGGTGGGGGGTGGTGGGTGGGGTGTGGGGTGGTGGGGGTGGTGTGGGGGTGGGGGGGGTGGGTGGTGGGGGTGTGGTGTGGGTGGTGGGGTGGTGGGGGGGGTGTGGGGTGGTGTGGGTGGGGTGGGGGTGGGGGGGTGGTGGGGTGGTGGGGTGTGGTGGGGGGGTGGGTGGTGGTGGGGTGGGGGTGTGGGGGTGGGTGGGGGTGGGGTTGGGTGGGGTGGGGGTGGGTGTGGGGGGGGTGGGGTGGGTGTGGGGGTGGGGGGGGTGTGGGTGGTGGTGGGGTGGGGTGGTGGGGTGGGTGGGGGGTGTTGGTGGTGGGGTGGGTGGTGGGTGGGGTGGTGGGTGGGTGGGGTGGGGTGGGTGTGGGGGGTGGTGGGGGGGGTGGGGGGGGTGGGGTGTGGGTGGGGGTGGTGTGGTGGGGTGGGTGGGGGGGTGTGGGGTGTGGGGTGGGGTGGGGGTGTGTGGTGGGGTGGGGTGTGGTTGGGTGGTGGTGTTGGGGTGGGGTGGGGTGGGGTTGTGGTGGGGTGGGGGGTGGGTGGGTGGGGTGGGGTGTGGGGGGTGTGTGGGTGGGTGGGTGGTGGGGGTGGGGGGGTGGTGTGGGTGTGGGGGTGGGGGGGGTGGGTGGTGTGGGGTGGTGGGGGGGTGTGGGTGGGTGTGGGTGTGGGGGGTGGGGGTGGGTTGTGGGGGTGGGTGGGGGGTGGGGGTGGGGTGTGGGTGTGGGGGTGTGGTGGGGGGTGGGTGGGGTGGTGGGGGTGGTGGTTGGGTGGGGGGGGTGGGGTGTGGGTGGGGGGGGTGGGTGTGGTGGGGTGGGGGGTGTGGTGGGGTGTGTGGGTGGGTGTGGGTGGTGGGGGGGTGGTGGGGTGGGTGGGGGTTGTGGTGGGGTGTGGGGTGGGGGGTGGGGTGGTGGTGGGGGTGTGGGGGGGGGGTGGGTGTGGGGGGTGGTGGTGGGTGGTGGTGGGGGGGGTGGGGTGGGGGTGGGGGGTGTGGGGTGGGGTGGTGGTGGGGGTGGGGGTGTTGTGGGTGGTGTGGGTGGGGGTGGTGGGGTGGGGGGGTGTGGGGGTGGTGGTGTGGGGGTGGGGTGTGTGGGTGGGGGGTGTGGGGGGGGTGGGTGGTGGTGGGTGGTGTGGGGTGGGTGGTGTGGGGTGTGGGGGGGTGGGGGGTGTGGGGGTGGGGTGGTGGGGTGTGGGGTGGTGTGGTGGGGGGGTGGTGGGTGGGGTGTGGGTGGTGGGGGGTGGTGGGGGGGGTGGTGGGGGGTGGGTGGTGGGTGGTGGGTGTGGGGGTGGGGGTGGGGTGTTGGGTGGGGGTGGGGGGTGGGGTGGGGGGTGGTGGGGTGTGGTGGGTGTGGGGGGGGGTGGTGGGTGTGGTGGGGTTGTGTGGTGTTGGGGGGTTGGGTGTTGGTGTGGGGTGGGTGTGGTGTGGGGGGGTGTGGTGGGGTTTGGGTGGGTGTGTGTTGTGGGGGTGTGTGGGGTGGGTGGTGGGGTGGGGTGTGTGGGGTGGGTGGGGGGGTTGTGTGGTGGGGTGGTTGTGGTGGGGGTGGGTTTGGTGGGGGTGGGGGGTGTTGGGGGTGGGGGGTGGTGGGGGTGGTGGGGGGTGGGGGGGTGTGGTGGTGTGGGTGTGTGGGGTGGGGGGGTGTTGGGTGGTGGGTGTGGGTTGGGTTTGGGGGGTGGGGGGGGTGGGTGTGGTTGGGGGGTGGGTGGTGGGTTGGGGTGTTGGTGGTGGTGTTGTGTGGGGGGGGTTGTGGGGTGTGGGTGGTTGTGGGTGTGTTTTTGTGTTTTGTGTTTTGTTTTTTTGTTTGTTTGTTTTTTTTTGTGTATTTTGTTTTGTGTTTTGTGTTTTTTTTTTTTTATTTTTTTGTTTTATGTGTTTTATTTTGTTTTTTTTTATTTTGTTTTATTGTATTTTGTGTTTTATGTTTTTTTTTTTTTATATTTTGTTTTATATTTTGTGTTTATTATTTTGTTTTTATTTTTTTGTTTTGTTTTTTTTCTATTTTATGTTTTTGTTTTGTTTTTTTTGTTTGAGGCTATTTATTGTATCTGTTGATTTTTGTTATGTGTTTTTTTTTTTTGTGTGTTTTGTGGTTGTGTAGGTGGATTTTGTTTTTATGTTTAGTTTATGTGTTTGCAATTTGGTATAGTTATGAGTCGGAAAGATGATTACTTAATTTGGTTATGTAATGTAATTTGTTTTATATGTTTATTAGTTTTTTAAAAATAATAAAAATTATGTTAGTCATCGTATGGGGGTTTTGATTGTTATTAGTATGTTATTGTTATCTTTTTAATTTATTTTTTATGTTTTATATTTTTTTAGTGTTATATTTCTTTGTAGGGGGGGTATGTATGTGTTAATTTTGGGATGTTATTTGTGATGTTTTTATTTTTGTAGTGTTGGGCGTATTTGTTTATTTCTTTTAAACTGTAAGTGTTATGGTTTATTATTTTGGTATGAGATGACGGGTGGTTGTTTAAAATTTTTGGGGTTGTTTGGATGAGTGTGTTAAGGGTAAGGTTTAATATGGTGGGTATTGATTTGTTGTGTGTTTTTTTCTATCTTAGGTTTTGTATGAGTATTTTTTTGTGGTGGGTATGTTCATTGTGAGTTTTATACATTAGTTGAATAGTATTTTTTGGGTTTATTATTCTTTTTTATTTTTTATTACTGGTTTGATTATTTTTTGTATTTGTAGCGAAAATAATTTTAATTTTTCTTTTTTAAAGTAGTTTGATTGAAATGTTTGTTATATGTTTTGTTAGAGAAGATTGTTGGTGTTTTATATTATTTAATCGATTGGAATATTGGTTTGTGGATGAAGTTTGCAGTTGCTTAATATAGTTGTAGATGTCTAGTTCTTTATGTATACATGTTTTATTTGGTTAATTTGTTAGTTTGGAGGGTTTTGATATTTGGGTGTAATTTGATTTTAGTTAACTGATTTTTTTTGTGGATTTATGTTTATTTATTTTTTTTTGTGTTTTGTTAGTTAGTATTTATGAGTTAAATATTTTATTTTTTTGTGGAGTTAGTTGTATTTTTGATTTTATTGATTATTTTTTGTTGTTGACGTGTATGGGTTTGTAATTTTAGAGTTTATTTTTTTCGTTTTAAGGTAGTAATACTTTGTTATTTTAGTTGTATTTCAGATGTTTGATTTAGGTTGTGATTGTTAGTTTGTTTTGTATTTTGTGTTATGTTTTTATTTTGTGTGTATGGTCTGGTTAGATTTTTTTGTTTAATTTGTGGTTGGATGTGTTTGATTGATGTGTTGTGTTTGTGGAATAGTGGTGGGATGTGTTAGGTATTTTTGTGTTGGTTTTGGATGTGGTTTGGTGTTGATTTAGTGATGTGTATGTTTTTTTGTTTATAGTTGTGTGTTAGATTTTTTTGAGTTGTTTTTTGTTATCTGGCGTATGGGGTTTGGTTTTGTTATGAGGTTAGTGCTGTTGATTGTTGAGAAAGTGTTGATTTGTTTTGTGTTTCTGAGCTTGGGGTTATGTTAATGGAGTTTGGGTTTTGTTTGTGTTGCGCGGGGGGGGTAGGAGGGTTGGGGGGTGGTTGTTGAGTGGTGGTAGGTTTTGGGGGTTGATTTGTGTGTTTTTATTTGGATTGGTTGGAGGGTGTTGTTTGGTTGTGATAGAAGGTGTTGGAGTGATGTGTGTTATTGTAGTTAGTGGATTGTTTTAGTTTTAAGAAGTGTGATTTTGTGGGTATTATATTTATAGGGGTATGTTTTAGGTTGTATTATGTTTGATTTTTATTTAGTTTGTTGATGGATTTTTTTGTATTTTTTTATATTTTTTTAATTTTTTTTTTTTTTATTTTTTTATAATTTTTATATTATTATATATTTTTATTTATATTTTTTGTTTTTTTAATTTTAGTATATATTTTATATTATTATTTTATTTTTTTATTTATTTTAATTATATTTATATTTTTTATTTTTTATTTTTTTTATATTTTTTTTTTATTTAATTTATATTATTTTTTTTTTTTTTTTGTTTTTTGTTTTTTATTTATTTATTTTTTTTTATTTTTTTTTTTATTTATTTATTTTTTTTTTTTTATTTTTTTTTATTTTTTTATTTTTAT